>PVJO010031232.1:0-14582 GCA_004026905.1 Hystrix cristata
CTTCAATTTCAATGGCTGATATTGGTTTATTAAGAGTTTGTATCTCTTCTTGGTTTAGTTTTGGTAATTTGTATGTGTCTAGGAATCTGTCCATTTCTTCCATGTTTTCCATCTTGTTTGAGTATAAGTTCTTGAAGTAGGTGTTGATGATCCTTTGGATTTCTGCCGGGTCAGTTGTGATTTCCCCCCTTTCATTTTTTATTGCATGAATTTGGGTCTTTTCTTTCCTTTTTTTGATAAGGTTGGCTAGGGGTTTGTCTATTTTGTTTAGTGAGAATATCATTTTAAACATTGTCCATATCATGTAAAGAAACAGGAAAGCAATTCAAGAGAAATTTAAAAATTTGGCCATTTAACATTTACTAGTTAGCTGGATACTATCATGTGCACCTGTCATCTGCTACTATCACTGGCTACTAGGGAGGCTGAGGTGAGAATCATATGAGCCCAAGAGTTTGAATCCAGCTAAGGCAGTATAGATATCATCTCAAAAAAACTAGACAGACAAAACACACATTAAAAATATATATATATATATATATATATATATATATATATATATATATATATATATATATATATATAAAACCAAAGGACTTACTACTATACTGGAATATTTCTCACAAAGTTGTAGTTCTTAACATTGCAGAGGAAAGCGTACTTTTGAATACATTTGTTTTTGTAATTTGTCCATTATACAATGATGGAATAATTATGATATCACTTTTCTTACTCCAATTTTTAGGATTTGAAAAATATAACTTTACCATTAACAACTATGGAATCATGAAGAAAATCACGGGGAAGTATTATCACACACCACAGTGAATAAACATTTTGGGGTTTTGCACCTCTAGAACCTAATCACTGAAAGTATTTAGAAATTAAATATGTTATTCTAAGTTGTTGAATACGTTGGTGAGAAAACACAAGCTGCTAGGAACTCTAAAATTTGGCAAAATATTTCTGTCCATTTGGGAGAAAACAACTCATGTAAAAGCAAGGCCCAAAAGGGTGTTGCTTTTAATATTGGTGTCATTAGGATTTCTCTGAAATAGTCTCCATAAGATTAAATTTACATTGTTTCTACTAGGTTTGCCACGAAACAGATACATTTTCATCGTTTTGATGTATCTTTTTTATTCTTTCAGGTTTGATTAACTTATGAGAAAAGACACTACTTAGTAAGAAAGAATTGAACAATGAATATTTAAAGACAATTCTGCCATATTTCAGCTTTTTGGTCACTTGCTCATTCACTTTCTATTCCATTTACAGGATAGAGTAATTCCCCTATTTAGAGAAACAAACTCCGAATTCTATCAGAGTAATAAATCATACTCTAAAAAACAAAAGTTCTTGATCTACTCTCCCATGTAGTATCTGCATGTACTTTAGCTTCAGCTACACTTTTTTTTAGACTAGCAATCTAAAATATTAAAAGTGTATTGAGTATATCCAGGATCTCTTTATCATTAGTTTCTTCATCCAGTGAAATCTGTTTTCCACTGCTTTCCTCACCTTGAATACTGCATAGAACCTCTTAAAAATGTATTCATTATCAACTTACTAGTGAAATAAAACCTTCTGACTTTGCACCTTTGGGCTCTCTTGCCTGCTGCCTTTTCTTCTTTTACCATCTTTGTCTTCCCCTCTAAAACTATAGAAACTATGTTTTATAATGTTAATTGCATCACTGGATTTAGAGTCCTGCTCATTCCTATTGTCTTAGAAACAGTGAAGAATCATTCTTTTCCTTTATTTTTAACCACCTTTTGTAAAAGGTGTTAACCTGATAAAGTTTAGTTATGCTGTGTTAGGCAGGACAGCTCTTCAAAGTGTCCATGCCATAACTTCTAGAATCTGTGTCTCTGTTATACATGGTAGGGTGGGTTTTCAGATTTAAATTAAATAAACAACTGCTTGTTAGGCACAGTGTAATCACTTGGGACCCTAAAGGCAGACAGTTTTTAAAAGATGTGATAGAAATTGAGAGCCAGAAGGGCCAAGCAGAAAGCATGAGAAGCAGCACACACAGCTTTAGAAGTAGACTAGCTCCCAGCTGACAGAGAGGAGCAAGGGCCTCCGTCTTGCAAATCCAAGGAAAAATATTAAGCCAACACACTCCCTGTGCTGAGAAATGTTTTCCCTAGAGCTCCGTCAGGGATCCCGCCTTACAAAACCTTGACTTCTGCCCCTCAGGCTTTTGACTGGTGGACATGAAATCATAAATTTATGCTGTTTTGAGCTCACCTTGTCATAATTGCGGCGATAATTGAAATGTATTATGCATGCACAGACTCTTTTCATTTTAACTCTAGTATGGGAAATTCTTCAAATGTGGATCAAACATCGGTTTCCTCCCCTGTCCAGCCACATTTAGGTTATTGGCCTCTCTTGTGCCAAGCAAATGGTGACACCAAAGGCCATGGATGGAGACTGAGGCAGGGTTTATGGAGGTCCCAGGAGAGAGCGATGTGAGGAACAGGAAATTGCTTGGAAAATGGTCTAAAACTCCAAAGACCTCAGTGGAAGGAAGAACTTTGTGGATAGAGGTTCAGGGGGCAGAATTAGTGACACCTGGGACAAATTCTATGACCTCATGAGACTATTAAATGCCAGGAACAGATTGAGAGCAGACTGAGTCTTTCCAAAATGCCAGGGGAAAAAGCAGTATTGGTCCTCCCTATATTGAAAATAAGAACATATGGAAAATCTATCAGTGTTAGCACTTTGCCCTTAATCCACAAATTCATAGTGTGGTTAACCCCTTTCCTAGTCACACTTTAATGTTCTCCACCACGTAGACATGAGTCCAAGCAAAGCCAATGAATGAGTGCATACGTAAATAAATGTATACAAACCTACCCTTCCTGTTCTGGCCTGCCAGGGAGATGGGGCTGAATAATCTAAACCCAGAAATCTAGAATTACTAGAGAAAAGTGATCATGTCTTGAATTAAAAACAAAAAGCAGCACTTAATAGTTCTAATTGTGCATGGCTGTAATCCCAGCTATTTAGGATGCACAGCCATGAGGATGGCAATTTAGCAAGGCCCTTTCTCAAAAATAAAAATAATCAGGCGCGGGGATGGAGTTCAGAAGTAGACCACTTACATAACGTGCATGCATGAGACTGTGAAAATCCCGAGCAGTGAAAAAAATAACAGCATCATTGTAAGTTTTCTTGGCACATAGAGCCACAATACTCAGATATAAAAAATTTAGCTTCTGCAATAAAAGAGGGCATGATCAAGATCAAAAGCTGAATTAATGATCTGGAAGATCAGACTCATGAAATAGCTCAACACAGACAAGTAAATAAAAGCTGAAAGATTTATAAAATAGATCCAAGAGACTGACTGTGAATAGTAAGTTTTCCTGAAGGAGAAAAAGAAACAGAAAGAAGAGAGTAAGTAAACAATACCAGATTTTTTTTTTTTTGAGTAATAGGAAGGCCTGCATTTGCAGATTTAAAAGGTTAAAGTGTAGGCTTCATTAAAGAGAAAGAACTATCACACATCCTGTCTTATCTTGGTAAAAATCATGAATTCTAAAAAGCAAGAGAAGAAATCTTCCAGAGAATTGAGAACAGGAAAAGCTGATTTTTTTTTAAATTTTTTATTTTTACCAAGAACATGTAATGGTACATTGTATACATAATGATCATAATCAACATGGTTATTTTGTACATGTACATGATACATCTTGGTTTCCCCCCCCTCTTCCCCTCTTCCCCTTCCATTCACCCACCCCTCCCTATTTGCAACAAGTGTAGCTACACTTTACCATTTTTTCCCCTTTCATCTTACTTTTCTTTTAACCTTCTTCTTTCTCCCCCTTTTCTCTATCTAGTTCTCTCTTTTGAATACTATCTCTCTTTTTTTTTAACATAATATCTATTATACCCCTTTGTCCTTATTTACACTTACAGTTTCTCATATCAGAGAAATAATTCGATGTGTACTGATACATGTCTGATTTATTTCACATAATAGTATGTTCTCAAAGAACATCCATTTACATATAAATGACTCTAGTTTATCCTTTTTTATGGCAGTGTAGTACTCCATTGTGTAGAAAAACCATATCTTCTTTAGTTCATCAGTTGTTGGGCATTTAGGTTGTTTCCAAGACTATTACAAACAACACTAAGATACCATCTCACTCCGGAAAGAATAGCTATTATCAAGAAATCAACCAATAACAAGTGCTGGCGGGGCTGCGGGGAAAAAGGAACCCTCCTGCACTGTTGGTGGGAATGCAGACTGGTCCAACCACTGTGGAAATCAGTGTGGAGCTTCCTCAGAAAACTACAACTAGACGTTCCATTTGACCCAGCTATTCCTCTGCTGGGTATCTTCCCAGTAGAATTAAAATCATCATATCACAGTGATATATGCACCACCATGTTCATAGGAGCACAATTTGTAATAGCTAAGTCTTGGAAACAACCTAAATGCCCAACAACTGATGAATGGCTGAAGAAGATGTGGTTTTTCTACACAATGGAAAAGGATAAAAAAGGATAAACTAGAGTCATTTGTATGTAAATGGATGTTCCTTGAGAACATACTATTAAGTGAAATAAATCAGACACTTATCAGTACACATCGAATTGTTTCTCTGATATGAGAAACCATAAGTGTAAATAAGGACAAAGGGGTAGAATAGATATTATGTTTAAAAAAAAAGCTCATTTTTATAGGGGAGGAAAATCAGATTATTGTTGAACTTGGCACCCACAGACTTCTAGAAAATTGAGAAGAAAAGCTGATCTTTATAGGGGAGAAAAAGCAAACTACTATTGAACTTTGCACAACAGTAGAATAGAGGTCAGAAAATTTATGTTTATAAACATTGAAATAAAGTGAATACTACTTTAGAATTATTGAACAAGGGAAGAATACATTTACCAGTTAAATAGGAATAGAGTTATTCAAGGAATTAAAAAAGATACCACTCAAGTGCCTTTTAGATACAAAGAAAAAAAATTAAAGCATTTTCAGATAATGTATATAGCAAAGAAAAAAAATGAAAGCACTTTCAGATAATGAATATAAAATAAAAAGAGAAAACACAAATTCTTTAGAAAACAGTGAAATGATGTTCCTACTGGAGCATTAGGGGCATAGAAAAAATTCTTAAAGAATATTTTATAGTCGTGGATTAATGATGCAGTGCTGTGTAACAAATTACCCCAAACTTACCTTCTTAATACATAAATAATATTTATTACCACGTGGACGCTGTGGGTAGAATGTTTGGGTACGTCGTTTGGCTTGGTGCCTCTCACGCCGTGGCGGTTACAAGCCGGCTGTGGTGATACAGTCTCACGGCTTGACTGAGCGGAGCGAAACTCCCACGGTGCTCATTCACAGAGCTGGTAGGTTGCTCCTCACTCTTGTTCCGGGGCCTCTGCCTACTCACTGGCCTCTGTACATGGGGCCGCTTGAGTGTCTTCAGGATGTGGCGGCTACTCTAGTGTGGGCCTGAGTGTCCAAGAGAGGAAAGCAGGATCCCTGAGGTCCTTCCTGACTCTGAGTGAGGAGTTACGCCTCCCACTTCCACAAGTCAAGCCTGAATCGGTCCGTGGGAGAGTTATACAGGGACGACGGTGCGAGAAGGAAAGCATACTGGGGCCATCTTGGAGGCTGATCACGCTACATTTTAAAGAAGTATCAAAAATAGAGGAACTCAGGACTCATATTAAGAAATAGAAAGTAAAATATAAACTCTAAGAGATTATAAGACAGGATTAATAATAAGGACAAACAAACAAACAAAAATAATAAGGACAAACCGTGTTAACGTTTTTAGTAGAATTGCTAAATGTATGCAAATACTTTTCAAAAAGCACAAAGTGTCAACAGGAAGAAAAGAGAAACAAAAATATTAGCAATGACAAAAGACATGTGGCTCCAGGTAAATGGAAAAGGAAAGATTAAAAAATTAATTTTGATTAAAATTAAAATCTGCTCTGTGAAGGCCACTGTTAAAATAACGGAAAGACAAGTTACAAATTGAGAGAAAATACTTTCAAAAGGTGTACATGATAAAGGACTGTTATCTAAAATACATATATACAGAATCTCTTAAAACTCACCAGTAAGAAAATAAAAAACTCACTTAATCAGTGGACCATAAATGTTAACAAACATAAAAGAAGATATATAGATGGCAAATGAACATATGAAATGCTTTCCACATTGCAGGTCATTAGGAAATGCAAATTAAAATGCAAACTAAAACAATAATGAGATACCAGTATATAGTTACTAGAATAGCCCAAATCCAGAACATAGACAACATGCAATACTGGCAAGCACGGGGAAGATGAGGAACGCCCAGTCCCCGCTGGTGGGGCATGAATTAGTACAGCTGTTACAGAAGGCAGTAGGCCTTGTTTTACACAACAGTGCTCTGAGCATGCGATGTAGGAACTGGATTCCTTGGTATTCTGCTTTTCTCTTTTCCTCTTCTCCTTTTCTGCTCTTGTACCATTCTCCTGAACTCTTCCTTTTCATCCTCGAGCTTTTTCTCTCATATTTTCTGCCCTTCTTGCCGTCTTCATTCTTTCCTTCCTTATATAACTCCCAACGCATCGAGGCACAAAGATCTTTTAAATAGTTGAGAGGACTCGTTACAGACGAGACTGCCTTTTGCTATGAGTAATATAAAACTAACCATGGTGGCTTAGATAAGTGCAGTGCTGTTTTGTTACATTAGAGAACTCTGGGGGTGTGCAGTCCTCACCTGGAACAGTGTCTCAACAGTATCCAGAATCCTTCTAGCTTTCATCTTTCAAGTGTCAACATGACGCTTTTGTCTTCATGTTCCCAAGATATACTGAAGGCATCATGTATCTTGAATAGTGAACGCAAAAAGCTTTCTCTGCTTGAAGTTTTGTTTTTATATTAGGAAACTGAGTATTCTAAGATGACCCCATTTATTTCATAGTCTTAGAATTATAATAAATATTGTGGTCAGTATTCACAGTAGTGCTTGTACTTATTAGCTATTTACAATTCCATAAAACTCCAAATCCCAATGATTTATGACAGCAAACATTTTCTCCCTGATATTAAATATTTGTGACTGTTTATCTGCTGCACATGCCTTTCTACTCTGAGAATCAGGTAAGAAGAGCAAACTATATTTGGCTTCTAACTAAATGCTATCCTCAAAGCAAAGGGAGAAGAACAATTCCGGTGTTTACTAAAGCTTCTGCTCAGTCCTAGCGTGTATTACACACAGGTTCACAGGCCACAGATTAAGGTAAAGCACATAGAGAGGCCCCACAAATGGGAGGGAAGTATATTTTGTCAACAAGGAGCTGCTGTAAATTATGTTGCAATGCATAGAGATACCTAATCCACTAGGGGGAATGAACTGCATGGTAGGAAAAATAATTTTAGCTATCAGTAAAGTTGACAATTAGGAAAAACAGCTTAGTAAAGCAAATACTGTAATACAGTGAAGTTAAACTTGATTCAATGCTGGCTGTCTTGGTTATGGATCATTTTTAGACTTAGATTCTTTTTATTGGCAAAATGTTAATTTCTATCATAAGTGATCTATTATAAAACATTTATTCCTTAAATTGGTTTGAAAATCATTGGCACATACTAACTGCCCAACAACTCATTATTATTTCTTAAATCTATATGAAAAATAATCTTATTTTTAAATGTAAATATCAAACAATTGGCTGATAAGATTTTGATAGATATATCCATAGGTATTCTAATGATCTGGATTTTCATAGTATAGTATTTTGTTTAGACAGGAAAAGGCATTTGTATGGAATTGAAAATTAAAACAGATATCAGTATGAACAATCATATTAAGTTCAAAAAGCTGAATATTTTATGTGCTCATACTTGGCCTTACACAAGTACAGAAAGCATATGAATTTTCATGAAATGAATTTATTTCAAGAATTTAAAGATTGATTACTTTTTTCACATTGTGAATAATCTGTTAAATATATGTTACAATATCTGGTCATTTTATAATCTCGCAGAAGGTATCCAAAACATATTTATAAATCTAAGAAAAAAGATGCTATTGATTAGTCTGGATTCAACCCATTTATTCACCTGTATAGTAACATTGTAGTATAGTTGTCCAAATTACTCTTAAACAACTATTGACAAAAATGAGATGAGGTTCAGTTTGTGGTTTCTGGTTTTGGAAAGGAACTAGACTATTGATTTTTGTGCTCTTAAATTTCCTTATTGATTAGCCCATTTTGCCTTAGCCCAATATTTGATATAGTTTCTTTAATTGAGAAAGAAGTTTTAAGAAAGTATAATGAGATTGAATTAAATCTTTGCTCAGGACTATTTTCTTCATCTTTAATTTTCCACACCCTGGTACAGATTTTGTTTACTATCTTGTTTTGCATTTCATAAGATCCTCCCAGTCGTGCTCAACTTCTTTCAGTAGCACTGGTTAATATTCCAGATGTGTGCAGTCTGAACTGTCTATCTAAGGCTCTCTAGTTTAACATATCAGCACTGAAGTGAAATGTATAATTTTAAGTGAAAGTAATTTTTTTCCCAGAGAATGCAAATCTCGGGACTATTGAGAGACTATTAGATTATGGTACATACTATAGAGCATTACAATAAAAGCAATTAGCATAACAAAGTTTATTTCACATCCTAATGAATTTCCCAAGGGCCACAAGGTACTTTGCTTTTGATTGTCAAATGTATTTTTCCTTTGACTTTCTCTCTTGACATGAGATCCCAAGACTTTGATTGTAGCTGTACATGTGTATTCCAGATCTGATTGTTTAGGGAATAATGAATATTCTAGAGTTAGTCCTCAGACTCAAGAAGAAACAGTGTCTATTTTCCTGGAATTGCTACACAAATATTAAGAACAGAAGCTCTATTTCTGCTAGGATTGCCCTGCTGAGAGATGTGGCAGCTGGCCAGATCCTGGTTTTAAGCCCAGGTTTTAAGCCCTGAACCCTGTAGTAATTCTTTAGACCTTGAGAGCTACTGTGCGACCCTCAGTCAAGAGAACCAGTATCATTCTCTCTGCTGGTTAAATTAACTGAAGCTCTGACATGTGTAACCACCATATTCATTTCTCTGGTAAATAATACAGGTTATTGTTTTGGTACATTTGAAATAAAATATAACACACTTCCTGAATGTGAGCCTTTCCTGTCTTCGGAAAACTGAAAATGATCATCTCCGAGACCTGGCTCACAGAACTGATATATTGGTGGTATAGGACTCTGTTATTGTTGGAAATGGAGAGGAAAGGAGGCTACACATAAATAGTTCCAGAAATTCTTTAAAAATATTTACTGCTCGAGTTGCAAGAAGAAAAATAATACTTATGTTCATAATCATTCCAATGAGTAGAGTCAAAAATACTCTTGATAATTTAATAGTCTATGTTCAATTTAAAGAAGGCAACATTGCCTACTCTTTAAACATGATAAATAAACATTAGAGTATATTGTATTACATAAAAAGGGAAGGAATAGAAAGAAGAGCATTATATCATAGATTGTATCATGGATTATAGATTAGTTTATAGATTATATCATAGATTAGTTTACAGTGACCCAGATATACTCTTTCATTCTTCATACACAACAATAATTAGAAAGGAAGAAAGAAAGAAAATAAAAGGAGGGAAAGATGGAGGGAGAAAGAAGTGAGAGTGAGAGATGGATTGGACCGTTTTTAGTTGTCTGCGTATGTGTGTAAAGATCGCCCCCCCTCAAGTAAAGAAAATCCAGAGGGAAACAAGGGATGTGGTTAAACCAGGTGGTTTTACACAGCCTGAGCTTTTTATCCTATTCTTCTATCTTTTAGTAGGGGAAGAGGTTTATTTTGGCTCATGATTTCAGAGATGCCAGTCCATGGAGCTTTGGCCTTGTTCATTTGGTAGCATCGTAGATCATTTTGGGACCACATGATGAAGGAAGGTACTGTACTCATGGTGATCTGGAAGCAAATAGAGGAAGGGACTGGATCCCAATATCCCCTTCAGAAGCATCCTGCTCCTGACCTAACTTTGTTCTATCAGGGCCATTAAAGATCCAAACTATAGCAGAGAGAAACACTGCATATTCTCAGACATTTGTGGAAAGTGAAAAACTGATCTCATAAAAGAATAGAATAAAATAATGATCCCTGGTTACTGGGAAGGGGAATAGGTCTGAGGATAGAGATAGGTCAGATACATTTTATAAAATTTTACCAGTTTTTAGAAGGACATGGTGTGCACCTTTTTACCACGATCTGGACTCTCAGAAAGACTTCTCAGAGTTGAGAAATATTTAGTTATGGGAGACTGATTTGGAGGTCACTAATGCTTAGTAAGTGTGCACACTGAAGAATAAATTATGGCTTTTTCCATATGATCTTTTTCCCCCAACATGTTTGTTTACCAAAGAAGGGCATGAATAAATAAATTAGTTTTAATTTTTATTGCTTAAAGCTACCCTACATTGATAATTTGTCTAAAATCTAAAATTTTTTGAGCTAAATGATCATTGGATAAAGCTTCTGGTGAAGTACAGACATGGGTAATAATCTATTTGGTGCTTTTAAAAAACACATTACAGGAAATTTCAAACATTCACTAGAGAAGATTGTAAAATTACTCCTTGTGATGACATTATATAACTTCAACAACTGAAAGCATTGCTCTGGGAGAGGGAAAGAAGCAGAAAAATAGGGCACCCAGCAGGTAGGAGATGAGGTTGATGTTTTTAATAGTAAAGAGTTAAGTACAGTTTTTAAGGGTAAAGTGAAGCTTTGATCTCATGGTCATTTGTAAGAGGCCTAATGAGAATCAGTAACCACAGATTATTTAGTCAATATTTAAAACTATTCATGAGCACGAGTAAAGATTAAAATCAAGATAAAACTAGAGGCTGACTAAAGTTTTACTCCTTGTGCTCCATGATGTGGAAAAAAGTGGTGCACTTTGGATTTTCTTAATTTATATGACTGTTTTGTCCCTGAACTCAGAGAACACCAGTTATTAGTGACAGAATATCATATGAAATGTGTATTATCCACCACCGATACAAAATACCTGATACTCCCCACTTAAAAGAGGAGGAGTTTTATTTTGGTTTCTGATTTCAGAGGTTTTACTCTTTGATCTGCTGGCTCCAAGAAAGAAATGTTGTGGCAGAAGGATACGATAGAGCAAGACTGATCATGGCAGCCAGGAAGCAGAACAGCTGGAAATAGCCAGAGATGAAGGGGGTCAGGGACCAGGTGTGGTTTCCAAGGTCATGACCCCATGAGCCACTTCCTCCAAAGAGGCCCTATCTGCTAACAGCCCATTCAGCTAGTAAGTCATCAATGGGTGAACCTGTTAACAAGGTTAGTGCCCTCACAAGCCAGTCACCTCTCCAGGAAATTTAATCAAGTCAAGTTGGCGAACAAGATTAACTAGGACAAAAGCGATCAGAACAGTAAAAGTTAGGATGTCATTTCTATACTCTTTTATTTCCCCTCTGTGCCTTTCCAGGTTTTTCTCTATTCATTCTCCCCTTTTCAAGCTTGAATTTAAATTTTGGATTATATTAGAAAATATGAACTATAAAAAGATTTTACTTAAACTTATTAAACTGTAAAAATGCTTGTATGCTTGTATCTGTGCCAGTTTTCAATCTGAAGATCCAAAAGACAGGCCTTATTATATGAAAAATGAATAAAATTGCAGATTAGAATTTGGACACATGGTTCTTGGACATGGAGTCTGCAGATGGCATAGAAATGGATAATAAATGAGCATATTAGGCTTTTCAGCATCTGCACCTCTTGATGTGTACAGTTCACTCTCTGCTCAACACTTCTTGCTCAAGACCATTATGCCCATGTCGTAGCCTAATAAAGCTCAGAGAAAGTTCTGCAATGAGGAAGTTATGAGTCCATAAATGGCTTTATGTTGGTATAAAGACACAACCAGGAATTATAACTTATTTAGCCCTCAAGATAGTTCTTTGGCAAATTTAGATCTTTGTGTCCTCTCTTTATATTATGATTTTAAAAATAGTAATGTTTTACCATTTTTTAAGGACTGACATATACATGCCAGGCACCATTCCAAGTGCTTTATATTATGTTCAGTATTCACACCAATCCCATAAGTACAACATTATTATTTTCCTCCTTCGTACAGATAGTAGATTTCTGAAGGACAGAAAAGTTAAGGGCATAGCTTCCCAAGAGCACAGAACTAAGTGGCTGATCATAGACTCAAGTTCAGGAAGTCTGCCCTGGGCTCTGAATTCCTAACCATTGGCTTATACAAACACAAAGCAGCAATACAAAAAGGAATAAATAATCAGAAGCTTAAAATACATATTTTTTTTCGGTGCTGGGAATCGAACTCAGGGTCTTGTGCTTGCAAGGCAAGCACTCTAATCACTGAGCTAAATTCCCAGCAACTTAAAATATTTTTTGATGGTAGGTTTTTTATTACTTATAAATATCATCAGTAATTTCTAATCATTTCAAAATTCAAGGTAACAGGAATGGGAACCAAAATATTAAAATGCAAAAATGCATAGCTTTTTCTTTTTTCATGATGATGGTAGTATTTTATTTTAGGATTTTTCCCTGATCTTTAAAAAAAGCTGTAAGAACAATCTAGAAAGGTCAAAAACTTTAAATGAATAAAAATTCAAATTATTCTTTTTTTAGCTTCTTTAAAAAAGAACATAAAGAGCTGGAAGGAAAATTTCATGCAAACAACCCAGTAAAGCCAGGATGAGGTAAAGTAGACTCTGTCACCAGAGAGAAGGTTTAGGGAGACATAGGCTTGCTGTGCAAGGTGGTGCCCAAAGCTGTCTACTCTGCTCACATTTCCAGGGACTGACTGCATCAGCATAAGCTAGACGATTGATGCCCCCTCCCTGGAGGCCCAGTCAGTAAGCTCATGTATACATACTTGGGCTCTCTCATCCTTCAGGTGACACAGTTGTGGGGTGTGTTTGACACCATTTGCCCGAAGATTAGACTTTGCTGGCTCAGCGAAGCTGCCTTAAAGAAGTGCTGTTTGGGTAGTGTTTGAATTATTCATTGCTGTTTAATGGGCTGCTCCAAATATTAGTTGCTTCGTATAACCACCATTATACTACATGTCAGAATTTTACAAAATGGAGTTTTGGTCAGAGCCCAATTGTACATATCATCGTATGACATCAATCACGGCGACACAGTGATTGATCGCTTGCTGTATTGGTGTGGGGGACCCTGAGTAAGTCTGCTCGTATTCCCGGGGCCAGTGTGGTACCAGCTGGGAAACAGCCCGGGGGTCGCCTCCCTATGAAATAGCAGCAGGGTCTCTAGGAGTTAGACCATCTTCCTAGTTGCCAGGGTTCTCGAGCTTCAGCCTGGAAGTTGGCATAACACCTCTCTGCCATGTTCTTTTGGTTAAAGAAATCATGACCTCCTTTGCTGTCACCTGGTTAAAGGAGGCGTCTCTTAAAATATGTGTATCACCCTAAAACCACCTGCTCTAAAAATCCTAAAATCCTTATCTGTGGTTTTTTTTTTTTTTTGAGAGGGGGAGAAGAGTAGGTAACAAAAAGATAAACAAAAATAATGAAGAACTTTTATATTTGCCCCAAGGAGGTACTTTTTATTGACACTATTTGCTTTGATTCTTATAATATTGTCCTAAATTAGCTTTTACTGCCTCTTTGTAATTAAATGAGTCATGAGATGTGTTAGCTGTTTTGTCAATCAACCAAAGAAGATTTTTTCAAACTCTAGTTCCAATACATTTACCTCTCTGCCTACAGATGAAACAAAGAATAAACCAGAACATTTTCATTTAGTTAAAAACTAAGATTGAAATCTAAATTCCAAGCAGGACAGAATTATGTATTTGTTCTGTTCTGTTTTGGTTTGCTTTTTCAATTGAGAGATTCAACTCAATGTAAGAAACTTTCTTTTCTGATATTTATCAAATGATTCTATCAGGGAGCAAGAAATCAAAGGGTTTGCTAATCAGTTCACTCAACTACAAGTCAGTAAGTCCTCAGCATCCTGGATAGGACTTTGAATTGCCCAGGTGACAGGAGAGAAGTTTAACTATGCTGTGTACTTCCCCCATTTCAGGCATGCGGCTGTCTGCACACATTGCTCTTTTCTTTAACCCTCACTTTGTAGGTAATATCCACACTTTTTACGTGATGTGAAACTAAGACTTCAAACTAAAGTAGCAGTCAGGGATTTTAACCCAGTCTACCTGGCCATGCAACAGAGCAGACAGATATAAGGACACTTTCCGCTTCCCAATAAGAGGAAAATGCTCAGTGGCGATTTCCCTGTGGGGGGACGTGAATTGCAGGCCGTGGGATGCCATGAAATTCTTTTGCACTGCAACTAGTAGTTTTAGTGCCCTGCTGGGGAAGTTGAAACAATTTTCTCCTGCATGATAGGTCCCTAGATTTTATTATTATTTTTAAACAGCTCCTATTGAGGTCAAGTTTGACCTACTGATATGATTGCTTTTCTACTTCATGTTTTCTGAGGCTGCCTTTATTTTTGCCTGTCCAGTCTTGCAAATCACTGGCTTTTA
>PVJO010031233.1:0-14566 GCA_004026905.1 Hystrix cristata
AATTTATTTTTCTGTTCAACATTTCCCATAGAGAGTTAAACTGCCCAAATGATCAATTCTTATGAGACTATATAGAAAAACACTTGTGCTTAACTAGTAGGCAGTGTCTTTTGTATTCTCAACTTCTGACCTCAGTGTACAGAATACACCTAGTTACCATTCTGTATATAATAATATTTATGCACCTGAAGTTTGTAGTTAAATGTCCCTGAGTACTTAATAACTATGCTCCTTAAAACTCCCTTTATAAAGTCCATTTCCCAAATGTTAAGTGCTTACATAATTTATTATGCATTCTTGGCAAGTTCTCTTCATGTTTTTTGTCTCTTACAATTGGTGAGATCCCGCTTGGACACAATCCTTAATTTGTTCATAAAATATTTGTATCATCATATCACTTCCTTTTGTGATTCCTACTTGTAGAGTCAGAAGACTTGGCATCAACTTCCCCTCTTCCAACTTCTTAGCTAGTCAGTGCTGGGTAAGTCAACCAACTCATCTTTATCCTTACGTGCGCATGCCAGAAATTACTTTCAAAGATTTGTACTGTCTCAAGATGGTATGATTTTATGACTTTCTCCAGCAAAACAAAAAATTTTATTGTCTATCTACAAGTATGTATGTCTACTTGCTTTTTGCACCTCTTCTGAAGACTTTTTGCCTCCACAAAGCAAATTATCCTTCGTTTATCCCCAGGAAGCTTCAATATATTTCCTTTTTCAGCTTGTCAAATTATCTCAGAATTCTAATATTCAACAAGATAAGGAATGCACTTAATATATCTATCCTTCGATTCCAATGTGAATTAGCTAGGGAGAAAAAAAAAACAGACTATTTTCTCTTTGTGTTGCATGAGATTTAGGAATTTATACAAAATAAATTGGTGTAATTAATATTCTAAACCTAGTCTCTTAAAAGTTTAACAGGCAAGGAAGAGGTGAAAAGGTGAGCTTTACCAGTCTTTGCTGTCATCTCCCATTTTCTCCTCTTGCGATAGTTTCACACCCACAATTTCTATGCTAGGTGCTACGCCAAGAAAGCATAACAGATGTACTTCTTATCCTTGAAGAACTCAGATCCTAAATAGGTATCATTGAAATGATGAAAAGGGTAAGTAATAGCCTGAAATGTGCAAAGAATATTTGACTTTTTCCAGAGTGTGTGCACCTTTACCGAGGTGTGCTGGGAACCTGGTGGGGAAAGAGTCTCCATCCCCAGGGCACACGGCAATGTAGCCTCCAGGAAGGGCCTGCCCAGAACAGACCTCTGTTCTTTACTGTTTCTGCTCGTTTACCCCACCATCTCCCCTTCTGCTCTTTCCCCTCCCCTGTCCCCAGCTCCCTCCCCTACCTACATCGCCTCCCTGCTTTGCAGGGGAACCATGCTGGTGGAGTCAGCCCCATGCTGTCCTTGACACTTGGGTTCTGAAAACCTTTCTATTATGCTTGAATTCTTTCTTCCTGTGACAAAGGGTTCCGAAGAAATAATAATAGTGACAAATCAAGTGTAGTATCTTTCTATAAAGAGGCTGAGGATGTCTAGTGGGAGAACTATAAATAATTCTTGCTGGGAGGAGGTGTAGATACTCTGAACCTGAGGCCACACTGTTAGAGCAGGTTGTGGGGACTGTAAGGAAAGAAAGTGGATAATTCCTGGTAGAACTCACATGGAGAGAACTAAATCTTAGGAAGATTCCAGCAATATTTGAGAACGCATGCAATGTGGTAAAGAGCAGACCTAATGGAGAAAAGGAACAACGGAGCAGGCATTCTGCTTTTCTAATTTGGAACCATAGACGAGGACTTGAACAGTTAAGAAGAGCCATAGAAGAGTGCTAATGAGACTGAGTCCGTGATTAAAGATGTTGGTCGCTAACTCATTCTTGGTGAAACATCCGAGTACCCACAGCCCGCCTTCCTCTGGAAAATACGGCCAGTTGCGCTCCCTACCAGAGAGAATGTCCAAAAGAACAAAAAATCATTGAAAAACGATTAATAAATGTCTCCTTGAGCAATACTTTTATTTCCCGAATCTTTTCAAAACTGTGTTCAATATTTCTACAGATTTACTTCAACACTTTTTGTCCTAATGGAACCCAGTTTTGCTATTTAGATATGGAGATAATTTCTCCCTTTATCAGCTGAAAACTGATCACCACAATCTAAAATAAGATTTGTGGAGTCTTTTTCTTTTTAAAAAAATTAAATCCTACAGCCAGGCCGAGAAAGAGACAGTAAGAGATAGCATACAAAGAAAGAATAAAACAAAGCCATGATTACAGGGTGGTGCCGAATCAGGTAACACACAGGTTGAATACAAGCCAAACCATTTAAAAATTGATTTTACAGAAACAAATGCATTTAAATTGCTGTTTAGGTGCTCTTCCGCCTGCCTGTTGGAGGGTGTGGTTTAAATTCATGGCTCATTTAGTTACAGCTCAGTGGGGAAGCATGTAAATGAACTAGGTACAGTTGGAAAAGGACGGCTTCGAGATGTACAAATACTTTCATGCAAGTAAAATGGGTCTTCCCTCTGCAGGGGTGCATATGTAGGAAAACACTGATTTTCTGTCGATTCTGGTGACAATATTAGTGTCAATAAATGTTTAAAGTTAACTGCTCGGTGGGATTTACACATTCAGTGGAAATAAAATTCAGTGTAGTTCTGTTCATAGCCCTTTTATTTTCTGCTTGGTGTTTAAAAAATGCTTCCAAAAGAGGTACTGTTTTATTGATTAGCCAACCCAACAATTTTTTGTGTAGTATAAATAATTGCCAGGTGTTTCAGCAAATTCTAGTTGTAAAAGTGACTGGAGTCAACATTACTTGGTAAATTACTGTAATTCCTTACTCAACATTTTTCATATTTCAATTAACTTTTTTCCTCCACTAGTACTAAACACCGAAATAAACACACTGTTGGAAATAGTTTTGTCATGCCTGAACGTTACTATTTCCCAAACAGCAATCATTTTCGGGTACATAAGCTGTCAGTGAAATAACTGCATTGCCTTTTAATTGATGCTCAAGCCTCTTTAAGACCATCATTAACAAGCCTCCTTTAATGGTCAGCCAGTAAATATCTTCATTTAATTAGCACTGTGCTGACTCCGAGCAGCTCACCTTTGTCCCAGAAAAGAGGAGAGAGGAAGAACTTTTCAGGAGGCCTCAAACCAATTCTAGGCCGGACATCCTGGATGCGCACCGCGGATGGATGTCTGGAGCGATTTAGTAACATTCCTGCGGGCAGACGGTGAGCCTTGTGTCCTTATCACCATTCCTGCGGCGGAGATGGGCTTCAGACAGCCCAGTTCCTGCGGAAATGGGGAACATCTGTGCGAGCAAATGCCTGTGCAGGCTGTGCAAACAAAAATAGAAGGATTTCCATTTTGAAATCTCCTTCCTGGATATTTTCTGGGATGGTAGAAAATTTTTAAAATAAAATAAAAGGTCCAGATTCTGTAAGTGGGTATTTACAGCCGCTGCTGCAGAGAATGATTGTGATCGACCATTATTCCAAGATCTTATCAATGATTCTTGTAAATTCCCCAAGCATAAGATTCACCCATGTGAAGAGAAGCAGCTTGAGATGCGGATTTCACTCCTGGCCGCTCCATCTGCATCATCGGAGATCACATTTGAAAAGGACACATTCTAGCCTCTCAGTGCTTTGTGCTGCTACACTTGAGACTGCAGTTCCACGTGACTTTTACACACGGTGCGATTCTTCAGTGTGTGCATCTGGTCTACCTCTGGGCTTCCTCTAGCCGGTCAGAGTGGCGAATTCAACGGACATGGTCCTTCTGAGTCCATTAACTTTGGTTACTTTTTGCCCTCAGTTTTCCAAACAGGGAAAAATTGGGGGTGGAGATAGAACTGTGCAACGTTACCAGGTTACTTTGTGAAAGTATAGGTGGGGATTTTTTTCAAAAATACTTTAAAGGTGTATCTTTGAAGTTAGTTTCTTATCTGAATAATAACTTTATTCATTCAATCTGGGCTACTTCTTGTCTTGAAATGTTGACTAGTCCTCGCAAACTAATTATTAGAATATCTCAGGTTTGGCTCATACTCATCTTTTTTTAACCACAATCTTAGATTATGTTCCATAATCATACCAAGTTAATTTACACTAATTTACTTGGTACATTACTGTAATTCCTTACTCAACATTTTTTGTGTCACTGAAGGACTAAAAGCAGCAGATAAATGTAGTTAACCCCCAAAACATTTTAGAATAATTTGGGTTCTTCTTACACAAAGAACATATCATGAATAAAGTTAGAAAATTTATACATTACATACAATTCTATATAAAAATCAGAAGGAGCAGGTGTTCTTTTCTTTTTGCTGGTTGAAGGCAGACTTACTTTTAAATTACTTTACAATTGTCAGTTTTGACTGATTCTATTCACCACATCATGTAAGATAAATATCCTAATTTCTGGCATTTAGCAAACAAAGTTTCTTTCATCTCTGAGATAAGTAACAGTGTTTGGAGAGGACTAGTTATATATTAAAAATTTCATGTTGAGAACCTTATTTTTATGTGGAAAATGTCCTGTCAATTGTGTTTTTCACCTTTTTGTGCCTCAAGGACAGCAGCTGGAGTACATTTCAGTTTAACTTAAATGTTATTTACCATAAAACAACAGTATTTTGGTACACTGAAGAAAAAGCCTTTACGGTTGTTGACAGGATATTGATTTATGAAGAAAAAGACAAAGTTTCCTGGGGCTGGACTCCAACGTTTTAACCACTGTAATGACAATGACATGCACCTATTGATGCAGGAGAGTGGTGAGATGATGCTGAGCAGCACGGAAAAGCCTGAAATTGTTTTGGAAATGTTATTGGGTCTGTTAGAATAGAAAACTGCAGATGATAGACTTCATGAAGTATTCTAGAACCTCCTAGCGGATAAAATACTATTGTCTAACCTCGAACTACCCTGTCACTTCTACATTTCAAAAGTGATTTTTTATTAGGCATAATGGCACCCACCTGTAATGTAAACACACTCAGAAGGCTGAGGCTGAGGCAGGAGGATGACAAGTTTGAGACCAGCCTGGGCTACTTAATAAAACCCTGTGTTAAAATTTTTAAAAAAATATTTTTAAAGGGTTTGGAATGTAGGTCAGTGGTAGGGTGTTTGCCTAGCACGTGTGAGGCACTGGATTCAGTCCTTAGTACTGCATGAGAAAAAAAGTAAATTCTGTATTATATATGCAAACTTCAAAATGGCCTTCATTTCCATTGTTGAACTGCATTGAATGTTTTTGCTGAATAGAGAGAGGACTTATTAAACCTGGACTTTTAAAAATGTTTTTATTATCCTTAAACTTACAATTTTTGCTTTTTCCTCTGTTCTTTATAATTTGTGAATATAGGGCAAACTGTGGCTATATAGCTTCATGTATTTCATCGCGATGCTTCGGTGCAGATCTAGACCCCAAAATGCCTTACGTAGTTCTGAGTAGTTTTCTTGCAAAGATCTTTTGGGTTTCTTATCACACACCCTGCAAGCAATTAGAAGCAGGTATAGATGAACACAGAGAAAACTGAGGTGGTATCCTTGATAGAGCCTATTTAATTCCAGAATTGAAATGGAAACATATTTATCATTAATTTTAGCTCTGTGTGTATATTTAATTGGCTTTTCTCTCTCTCTCTCTCTTTTTTTTTTCCTGGGGAAGGGGAGGGGGGTCCTGGGGATCAAACTCAGGGCCTTGTGCTTGCTAGGCAAGTGCTCTACCACTGAGCTACATTGCCGGCTCCTAATTGGCTTCCTTTTAATAAACAACATCCATACAGATAAAAACTTTTACAAATGAAATGAGATGCTAGGAAGGTTATAAACCAAGCGAGCTCTGAATTGCATCTTTGAGAGGTTCATAGTTTCGTGCAGGAGACGCATAAATACCACAAAGGAGAGATGAGAGGTGTGAAAAGCGAACGCCTGGGATGATTTGGTGAGGAGAAACCCAACTTCAGAGGAAGCCTGGCGAGGAATAGGCAGGGCAGGCGAGCTTCAGGAATCAGCCCAACAGAGACGGTCAGGCAGTGAGGACAGAGAAGCCCACAGTCCTGACAGATACCGATAATAAGGAAGTGATGGAAATGTACAGGCACTAGGCTTGGGGCTGCGGCTGCAGCTCAGAGCAGCAGGAGAGAGGCCTCCACCCAGCCAGGCCCCCAGCCTGTGGGTGCCCAGACTCTGCACATTCGAAGCTGTGACTAGGGGAGACAGCTGCGGGACTCCTTTTGGTACATCCTGGCAATGTACGTTCTCCTTTTTCCGTTCCTTTTTTTTTTTTTTTAAGATAGGTTCTCACTAAGCAGTTCAGACTAGCCTTGAACTCACTATGTAACCCAGCCTGGCCTTGAACTCTTGGTGAGCCTCCTGCCTCAGCTTCCGGAGCACAGTGATTATGGCACGTGCCACCACGCCTGGCCCAGTTCCATTTGTAATGAACAGAATAATACGCAGAGGAGATGCACTTTCTAACAATGTTCACTTCACACTTAGAACCAGAGTCCAGGGCGACATCTGATGGGGAGTCCCCCCTCGGAGCCTGGGCCGGCTGCGGCTGCTGAGGAATCCGGACGCTCCCATTCCCGCGTTTCTGAGCAGCACATTACAGTGGGGCTGTGCTTTCTTGCTATTCACATGCACAGTGCCAGGTAAGTAGGAAAGTTCAGAAAACTGGATAAATTGGAGGGGTGAAATATGTAGAAGGAGAGATGAGGGCGGCCCTGCGCCTTTTAAGGTAGTCGGCAGCAAGCAGATCATGGCTACGGCAGGTAAAATCCATCTCATTAATTTTAATTGGGGAAAATCATCTTTACTTCCTTCTCCTAAAGCCCACACTTCATTCCACGGTTTAATTATGTTATTAATGCACCTCACCAAAAAGCAGTTCATCTCTTCTTGATCTCCTAATAAGCGTCTTACAACAGTTCATCCAAAACTTCCCCACAGTTTTGGTGCCCTTAATTCTCTGCACTCCCCCATTCTCAACAAATGAGCTCACTCCTGTTTTATGGAGGCGCTAAAAAGTCATTTAGCATAAACTGCCTCATCTGTCCTCTTTCCTGTTTTGCTTTCTCCAGGAGTGCTGTGTCTCTTCCCCTAATTAAGTCTTGGGGGAAAAAGGGCTTTCGAGGGCTGAGTGAGCTGGGCCTGGGCTCCTCCCTTCTGCAAACAGGGTGAGGAGCGCAAGTGTCATCCTCACCTGTGGGACCCTCTCCACGGGCGGAGCCACCGGTCCTGAGGGTCGAAAGCGGAGTATTAGAAAGACGTCAGCTCATCTGTCCACAGATTCGCTTTTTGTCATGGTTCCCAGTCAGTCCTACGTCCCCCAAACCTGTTTTCCCGTAGCCATTCCCTTCTCTGTGATACACCACTTTCTTCCTCCCCAACAGCTTTTTAAATGCTTATACCTTTTTTCTACCTTGTTGTCCTTTTCCTCTCACTGTTTTTCACTTAAATTACACTCGAGATTCATAGCGTATTCTTGCCCATTTGTGGTTTTCTCAGCATCCTCTCAAGATGATATCCCACGTTTGATTTCTGTATCTGCCCCCGACAGCGGGCAATGAGCTCCGTTATTTTACTCCTTTAAAAATGTTGAAATATGTAGATACCTTTACACACTTATCATTTTATTATGACAAATTCTCAAAAGTAGAACTTTCATGTTCGGGGTGAGGTACATTTCAGTTATGCATCTAGATTGCCCGAGTGCCAGTCCCAGTACTGTGGATGCTTATTTCTCCGGACATTTACTAATATTTGCAGAGGCAGATGAAGGTCATTCAAGAGCAAGACCGGATCCGTTCCTTCAAATTTTAATATTTGTTCATTATAGTTTTTTGCACTAATTTGCACCAAAATATTAATCGTTGTTCCTGAGTTTTGAAGCACCTCATTAAATTTTGTGCCTGAGGCAAAAAACTTGTCTCACCCTATTCCCAGCCTTGAATGTGTAGTCTCATGCTTTTTTAAAAAGCCAAAATGACTGATTAAATACTTGTCACTTTAGTTTACATTTTTAAATTTCTAATGAAGAAAAGTTTCATATTTAACTATAATTTATGTAGATTTTTTCCTCTAAATCGTTCATATTCTTTGCCACCATTTCTATAGGGTGCTGCCTTTTGCTCTGCAATTGGTAGAAACTTTCTCTGCTTGTCATAGAGATTATAGTAATTTCCTCCACAGTTTATTTTTTAATTTTCCAAAATTGTTTTGGTATGTTTCTTTTCCATGCAAAAACCTGAAATTACATATGTAATCATGATGTGAATGCTAAGTCTGTTCAAATATGAAAAATTCACCTGTTACTTTTTCTTCCTTTCTTTAAATAGTCTTAGTCTTTCCTATCACCAGAACGAAATACCCAACACCTGAAATTGAAAGGCGTAGAAGTTAACTTCAGCTCACACTTTCAGCAGACTCAGTTCCCGGTCAGCCTGTTGCATGTCAGAAACGGCATGGCACAGTGGCATGGTGGAGGAAAGCCGTTCACAATATAGCAGCCAGGAATGCAGAGAAAAAAAGGAGGAGCCAGGGATGACAACACCCCTCCAGGTTATGCCCTTAATGACCAACCCTTCTGATAAGTCCCCCAAGAGATCTGTAATATGGGAGATTTTAGATCTAAACTGTGACTTTCCTTTCTTGCCTGCAAAAGACTCTTGTCCATATTATTATACAAAATGCGTTTAGTCCATATCTAAGAGTTACCAAAGTCTTAACAGTTTCTGAAGTGCTAAAAAGTCCAAGTCCAACATCTCCTCAAAGATTCTAGACAAACTCATAGCCACGGGCTCATGTAAAAATCAAAAATAAAATTAAACACTTCCAACATACTACGTCATGCAATAAATATTCCAATTCTAAGAAAGAGGATTAGGAGACTAGAGAAAAATTAGAACATGCAAGAATGAAACCCAGCAAAGCAAACATTAAATCTTGTAGCTCAATGTCCAGCACCGAGGGCAGGTTGCAGTGAGATGCGAGTTCCAAGGGGTTTCCGTAGCCCCACCCCTGTGGCCTTCCTGGTTCCAGCCCACGTGACCTCTCTCTTTGGCTGGCTCCACTTGCTGCCTGCAGTTTACCTTGACAAAGCTTCCATATGCCTGGTATCTCCAGCTTCCTGGCATCCTTACTGCATCTTCGGCTTTACTCTTACAGTTCCACATGCTGCCTTTTCATGGGCTCCTGGCAGGGACTATGATGCTGTCACACCTGTTTGTTTTACTGGCCTCTCAAATCTGACTAGAAACCTCACTGACCCCGTAACTCTTGCGCTCTCCATGCCTGAAGAACCACCACTCCATGGATGCTGCTAAATAAGGTCAGTGCACACTCCGAGCCCCAAGACAGATGAGCGCAGGGAGATGAATTCTGGGGAAGCAGTCCTTTAGGCATCCCATCTGGGGCTCAAAGGCCCAGAACCTCTCTTCTCCAGCCAAAGCTGTATGGTTTTGCACTCTTGAGCCTGTGAAGGGAAGGGTGTGGCCAATTCCTGAGGTGCCCTCCAGCCATCATTCCTGTTGTCCTGTGTGATGAATTTGGTGTTTTTTTTTTTAATGATGCTAATATTATTAGCAGTCACGTTCTCCTTTATCACAACTTTACAAGTGTTTTCTTTCTGGCACTAAACTGCAAATTTTTTCTAATTATTCGACTATGCCCTTTACTTCTGACTCTTACTCTAAATTGAGCCAAAAGTGGCCAATAGGACTCACGCTTCAGCATGGACGCTGGGAAGCCTTGAAATCTCCTCCACTAGATTAATTAGTCTACCACCCTTAATCTCAGTCTCATAAAAAGTCTCAGGACACAGGCGAAATGTAGACAAATTTTCTCCTTGAGCATAACACACGTGGCCAGGAGTCTGTCACTGGGATACTCTCACCTGAAACCTCTTGAGTCCGTCTTCACCATCTGCCTTCCTATCAGAATTCTGCTTTTCTGAGCTCCAACCAATATCACACTTCAAGCATTATGCACATCATTCTAGGGCTTCTCTATCCCTCATCTCCAAACCTTTCCAAATTCCTCCCGCGAACCAGTTCTAAAGGCTTCTGAACCACACAGTCATGTACAGTCACAGTAATGCCCCATATTCCTGGTACAATTTCTGTATTAGTCACTTTTCCATTGCTGTGACAAAATACCTGGCTATTTAAAAGAGGAGTGGTTTATTTTGGCTCTCGGTTTTTAGAGGATTCAGTGCATAGTTGGTGGACCCCAAGACAGAAATGGCAAGTCAGGGGACACGGTGGAGGACAGGTGATCGCCCTATGGCAGCCACAAAACAGGGGGTGGGGAGCTGGGGACGAGAATTTACTCCAGTGGCCACCTCCAACCAGACTCACTTCCTAACATTTAGTTACTGAACTTATCGATGGATAAAGCTACTGACAAGTACAAGGCCCCAAGACCCAATCACCCTCAAACACAGGAGATTTTGAAGGGACATTTTATATTCAAAGCATAGCAAATATATTTTTCCTAAAAGAAGTTGAAGACTAAACTTTCATACCTTTAATGAGATGTTAACTGTTTTCTGATTCTTTTAATAATTCGTTTTTTAAGGTCCCATCAAAGTCCACTTCAGCAGGAAACTGAGGACAGGTTCGGGAGGAGACGCAGAGTGGAGACTCAGGAGCAAGTATGGGGGTGCCCACCATCACAAGAGCTTCCCAAGGGACGGTTTCAGAGTTGCTGCTGGCAGGAGTCTGGGGAGGTGGCCGGGTCCCAGAGAGGAAGGGCTTACATCCTGCGTCCAGGCAAAGTACTCTGGTTCCCTGTGTCCTCATGTAACATGGGAGCCACCAAAAGAGCTACCTGACTTCAAAGACCATCTGTGGACTTGGAAAATCGAGACTGGCAATATGACAAAGCCCAGGAAGTGAAAACATTGATATTTGGATCCATTCTCTTTCCCCACTCCATCCCACCCGCCTAATTCTCTAGCCATCACTAAGCCTGTCTAATTTTGGTTAAAAAAAAAAAAAAGAGAGAGAGAGAGAGAGAGAGCATCAACTAGAATAAGCCCATATGTAGATTAAATTGAAAGAAACACCTTACGGTTTATATCCTCAAGTGTGTAGGTTCATACTTGCTAAATGACTAACAATCTTTTGTTTTTATTTCAATGTCGTACTAAAAACTGGCTTCTCAACATCAAACATTTTAAAATGCATAGCATGTAATCTTTCTAATACTTTAAAATTTTTTCCAGTTTAGTTTTTCTACTACTAATTTTAATGGTTCTATTTTTATTCTTAAATCTTTAATTCATCTTATGTATTTTTATGTATCTTGTTTGTAGTAAGACTATAATTTAAAGACCGTTTCCCGTATGGTTAATTCTCATGTCCACCACAAACGCACCTGAGAAATAGACCCGCAGAAGGAAAGCCAGGATTTGTCACTTTTTAACCTTTCTTTCATTTTATCTATCTCCCTCCTTCCCTAACTCCCTTCACTTCCACCTTCTCGGTAAATTTCTCACAGTAGCCAAAATGGTTTTTCTAAAAGGCAAATCTGCTGGTGCCATAATCATTTGTGACAAATATTGGAAAGGCTACATTGTAGAAGAGGAGCCTGCTCTGTGGGGCAGATCCAGGATTCCTGGTAAGAAAATTCAGTGCAAATTTAAATTGTCTAACAGTGAAGTGTCCTGTCTGGTGAGGAATTAATTCTCCTGGTTCTCTGCCTGTGAAAATAACTTCAAACTGCTAGACTGCTTATCAGAAATGTCGTGGAAGAGACTCTCTCATGGGCAGGAAGTTGGAGTAGGTGAGTTCAAGTTTCCACAGTTGTGCTGTGTGTGTGTGGAGTTCTGTTCAATCGGAGCTCAGAATACAAGAAGAAAAGATCTACAAGTACTGAGCTAGCTCCTGTTTAAACATTATCTCCTTTTTCTTGTTAAAATTTTGCAAAACACTGTATGATCATTTCAGATGGTTTTTTCATAGCAGCAAATTTTGAGGTTTGTAAAGTACTGTGTTTCATGGTTTTATAATAATGGGATTGAATTATCTGGATAACTAATGTATTTCTTTAAAATTATAATTGTTTTCTTTAATACTGGTATAATATTTTATTGCAAAACAGTATTTTTATCGAATATCTACATATATTCTGTAGCTCAGTTTTAAATATCCAATTAATTGTGATCTAGATAGTGAAATACATTGGCCAGAATTTGACCTTAACATTACCTCATTAAAGTGAGTTATCTCTTTTAGAATGGAGTGATGTTAGACCAAAATCTCAGATTTTTTTAAAAAATGAAACAAAAACATTTGTGGTGCTTTTCAGCCATATAATCAGTTTGGCGCCAACGGCCACTGGAAGTGGAGAAAGGAGAAAATGCAAACTCCAGACTCGGTGATTCAGTCTCTGAGCCACAGTCCAGTAAAGAGCAGGCCTCAGGGTGACTAAGGACTAAGCCACAGAAGGAAATCAAGGGCATTATGCCTTGACTTGATCATTATTAAATGTTTCCCTTCAGGAATGTTACATTAATTTTCAATTTCAGAAAGAAAATTACTTTCTCAGTGCTGAAGAACAGATGCTAACTAGGTGCATCCCAAAGCTGGGCCCTTGCCACCTGCCCCGAGATGCTCCCGCTAGGCCATTTCCTGCCCTCCTCCCCGCGTGCTCTGTGTTCCAATTGTCTGGTGGGTGGGAAATATAATTTTGTGCTAAATGAATTTCTGCAGACGCTGTCTCGAATACATGCATAATTGAGCCACCGATACACAGGGGGCCAGCTGGCTGCATAAGGCCTTTTAATATATGGCGACTGTGGTGTCCTGCATATTCTACAAAAATGTTTAGTTATTTTTCTCTATATTTTTAATATCTAGGATCAAATTTGTGGTAGAGCTTAGTAGAAGAAAGGAGGCAGCGAGGTAACAGCACATTCAGTCGGCCCGCGTCTGGGCGTCTACTCTGTGCCCAGGACTCTCGACCTCCTTCCTCCTGAGGACACAGACTCACTCGTATCATGTGCGAATCCACTGTGCCTCGCACAAAGAGGAGCCAACACGTGTCGGGACATTTAGACATCTAAACACTTACTTGTTTTGGAACTACATGACCACTTTTGTATTTTGATTCCTATTTGGGACTGTTCCAATGAATACTGCATTCATCGTACCATTATATATGTACGAGTGTTATTTCCCTTGCTCTTCTTTTCCATGCACCATAGAAAGGTCCTAAATGCCACTTTATTCCGAAGCTACAGTAAGGTCCTGTGAATTGTCACTACACTGCCTGAAATCATAAACATTGTACTTTCTCTTCACGTAGCTCTGTGTTGCAGGTGACGCAAACCATATTTGTCATCAGAAAGGGTTGTGTTTCTATTTAGTCTAGTTTTTGATAGTATCAAAAGTCTTCACACCAGTTTTTCCCAACCATTGTCCAATAAATACAACTTGAGTATATTTTTGGGGTGCATTTCAATCCTGGCGTACCTGTGATCTATTGCTTTATAACGAGTCAGCTAAAATCTCAGTCCTTCAAAACAGCCACCACCTATTATCACATCACACCACCTATTATCACATCACACGTGTTGACAGGGAGGGTCTGCAAGCCGTGTCAGGTGGCACCTCGTTCTCTGCATCTTCTAAGAAGCAAAACTGAATGTTTCCGCAGGCCTGGCACTTTCACACAGCAGCTGGGTTCCACTGAAATCAGTTCAGTTGCGGCCTTTTGATGCTTGGCTACACTTTGTTGACCAAAGCAAATCACAAAGCCAACTCCAATTTAAGGAAATTGAGAGAGAGCAGTACCTCTCCTCACGTGTGTGGGTGGCTGTGTTGCTGTGCAGGACGGACAGAAGATGCCCACAAAGT
This sequence comes from Hystrix cristata, assembly GCA_004026905.1. NCBI lineage: Eukaryota > Metazoa > Chordata > Mammalia > Rodentia > Hystricidae > Hystrix > Hystrix cristata. Next base: position 13,893 of record PVJO010031233.1, read on the forward strand.
AGGTCACAAATGTGCGCGCAGTTTCATCAACCACCACAATTACATCAAAACCCCAAGAAACTGGAAAATACAAATAATCAATGCAACCTAATTAGACAAACTCTTTTAAGTGGGCTTAATTTTAAGACACATCACCAGCAAAACATTGATGGCAAAGAACATAATGCTGTTGTAATGGAGAGCACAAAATTGATAAAGAAACAAAGGGCTTACCAGATTGTGGGAAACTGGAGAGAAAGGAGGCAGAGTAAGTCCCTAGATAGCCTTGAAGGAAGAGGGGCTGTTTATAAGAAATACTAGGGAGGAGTTTTTTGGGTCTTCTATGTAGAGTATCATGTCATCCGCAAACAACGATAGTTTAACTTCTTCCTTTCCTATCTTTATTCCTTTTATTTCTTTCTCTTGTCTAATTGCTCTGGCTAATGTTTCTAGAACTATGTTGAATAACAGTGGTGACAATGGGCACCCTTGTCTTGTAGATATATGTCTCTCACCATGTACTAAACTCAAATCAAAGTGGATCAAAGATCTAAACATTAAAACAGAAACATTAAATTTACTGGAGAATAGAATAGGAAGAACCCTCAAAGACATAGGGGTAGGAAAAAAATTTATGAACAAAACCCAGACTGCACGGGAAACAATACAAAGAATCAGTGCTTGGGACCACATGC
>PVJO010031234.1:0-14559 GCA_004026905.1 Hystrix cristata
AATCAAGTGTGCTGTTGTGATTGGAAGCCCCAGTAGAATCATTTGGGGAAAAAAGGTCTTTTTCCAAAGGTTCATCATCAGATACGATGTATCGTCATTAGACACAAGGAGACAAAAAATTGAGCAGACAGAAACAAATTTCCCTCATAATCCCACATAACACCAACAGTTGCCACCTACAAAGCAATATCTTCTGCCCCAGAATGCACTTTTAAATGATAGTGCCATACTAATATAAGTGGCCTTAATTTGTCTCATCCTTGTGTAAGTGACTGACTGTGTAGACTCCTTTTTCACTCTTCCTTCTTATTTTGTGCCTTAGTTACTTTTCTGTCGTTGCTGAGACAAAATTCCTGACACTCAAAGAATGAAAGGTTTATTCAGCTAACAGTAGAGGTTTCAGTCCATAATCAGCTGGCCCCGAGGCAGGGCGGCATAGTAGAGGAGAAACAGTTCATGGCAGGCATAAGGTAGCAAGGCAGTGAAGTAGTAAGCAGCAAGGGACAAGCCACAGGCAACCACAACCACGGCCTTCTTTATGTCTCTTATATTTTATCTAAGCTACACTCAAGTCCGTGATCCCACCATGGCACCATGAATCAAACCCAGCATCACATCCTTAATCCCAGCGTCGCACACCCTAGATCCAGCCACCTCCAGAAAGCCCCACCTATAACTGTAGGAGACTTTGGGGGGCATTTAGATAAAATCATCACAATTTGTCTCCTCACACTCCCCGGTTCATCTTGTGGCCCTTGCTCTTTCTTAACATTGGTGATTTGTAGTCATAAATTTCTCTTCCACTATCCCAGTCTCTGAAAAGTGGGCAGAGATATTTTATTCATTCTGTTGGCCATTTTCTAATTTACAAGAAAAGTGAGCAGCATTCTCCTTTTTATTCACAGACCCCCCTCTGAAGTTTAATATGCAAATTTTAAAATAGTCCCCCAGAATTAGTAAGTTCTGTAAGCTGTAGATAAATAGACTTTATGCCATGTAATATTTATTTTGAATATTATCCTGTGTCAATACCATGTAACTATCAAGATTAAGGGGTTCCTCTACCACTGAGGAACACTTGTCTTTAATTTGTAAAACAATTTCTTATAATTTTTGTTTACCATGACCTCCCTTACCAAATGAATATGGCCAATATGTATATGCATACATAAACATATAATTATGTGTGCCTTATGTGTGTAAACACAGATTTAACTTTTTTAAAAAATGTAAGAGGAGTTTCTAATGTGATATTACATAATATGGTGCTGTTTCTGGGGAGCCATTGCATCACAGCCTTCTCTTTGGCAGAGAGTTTTTTGAGACTTCACTTTTAGTTCTACAGAAATTGTCTATGAAATAGTTCTCACTTTTCCCAGTTTGGTTTATGGGTATGAGCCATGTTTAAATGGATCCGATTAGCTCTTTTTGGTCACATTATATTAGTGAGCCAAATTAGTGAGTGAGTCTCCGAGAATTTTTTTTAAAGCTCTCAAGTTTAGGAGCCACTGAGTCATAAAATAGCAATTCTATATTTAATTAAATTATCTTTTCTGCATACCTAAAGTGTTCCTGAACTTTGATAGCTACTCTAGTATCTACACAGTGAGGGAATTTGATGAAAATTTCTAGTGTTGTCTGTCTTTACAGATTTCTCTGACTTTGATATTCTTCTATTCCCATCAAATAATGTTTAATTTTTGAAATGCTTCTAAAATACCTTTCATTTTCTCTGTAAAATTTCCTCAAATTCTTACATTTAGTTTGCTAGATTTAACAAATATAATACAGAATACCAGTTATATTTGAGTTTCAGATGAGCAGTAATTTTAATTTTAAAAAATTTATGTATTTTGTGCAAAGATGTCTCAAATATTGTGTTAGACACATTTTTACTAAAAAGAAAAAATCATTAACCTCCAAAAATTAACATTTGATTGCACATCCTGAATTTTACCTAAGAAAACTGTCTCAGACATTATATATGTCTTCTAGTGCTAATAAAACGAATGCTACAAATAGGGCATCTTAAAAACCAGAAACCTAGATTCTTAACAGTTTTTGAGGCTAGAAGTCTGAGGAGCAAAACTTCTAAAAGGTGACACCAAGATTAATTTTATCTGAGGCCTCTCTCCTAAGATTGCAGGTGTCCACTGTCTCCCTGTGTGACAGAATTGCCCTACCAGAAGTGATGCATGACTCGGAGCATCGTCATGATGGAGGATGAAGCCATGTGTCCCTTTCTCAGCCTATTCTCTATGCACTTCTATTCTGTCAAATAAAAACATTATGATGAGTCCTCATCATGTGACTTCTAGCTCCTCGCCAAACTCAAATTGCCCATGAAGGATAAATGTCTTGAATCGATTCAGGATATCAAGGCACCCAAGACAGTGCAACTAAAGACATACAGAAGAGGACATCCAAACCTGCTTCAGAAAGTGATAGGAACAATGGAATGGGTGTGACCGAGGCCATGGGGAAGTATTTTGAGGGATATTGATAATGATGTGTCTTTTACTGTAATAAATACTTTTTAATTTAAACATTCACCATAAGTTGTGATCACATCAGGAATGAACCCATGAAATACTAATATCTTTTGTATGTCTTTGGAAACAGGTGCCAAGAGATCCAAATTTCCAAGTTTATTGAACAACCTGCTCATTTGTGTTCTAGCAGCATGTGTGGACACACTGCTAGGTTCTTTTGTAAATGCATCCGAGGTTGTAAAAATATTTCAAAAACCTACTCTGACTTCTCTTTGTATCAAGTTGAACTATTTCATATTTGCTCTTTTAGTACCTTGAAATCCAGGCTTCAAGACAGGAAGAAATAGCAAGCAGCAGTGAGTGTTTCTGGGGGCCATAAGGTACCAAATCTTTTGTTTCTAGAAATCTCTTCAAGAGGGTTTGTTTGCTTGTTTGTCTACTTTTTTTTTTCATTTTTCTTAAATGATGACATTATTTTGACCCAAGCAAATCAGAATTTGGGGAAAATACAACATACCTATGTTGGGCTAAAACAAAAACTTCACTCCAGGAAATGAAAATAAAATTCCACACAACAGAATGGCAAACATTGCCACATATGTGGTATTTGGAGTCTGCTCACTAATGGGCGAGAGGTCAAGAGCTTTAATAAAGGAAGATTCCTCTGTATTTCTCAATTGTGTTTGGCGATATCCTGCTCACATTTACAATTAGTGGGTGGCTATTAGACTTATGAGGGGTTTTGTTGCTGCTATTATTGCTTTCTGTTCTCTTTTAGCAGTTTTCAGTCACCAGAAACTGCAAGTGCATTTAAAATAAAAGATAGTTCTCTTAAATATTTGCAATTTTCTTGTTCCTCAGCCCCCTGCAAATATATTTTTGTATTCAAATAATATTTACAACATTATGCAATACAGCTACTTTACATTATTTTCAAAGTTATAGTCTCCTGCCTTCCTTTGGAAATTCCTTAAATATATGGCCATATTATCTAGATGTATATAAATGAGACCCTTCTCAGACTCAAAGACACTCATAAATAAGAGAAATGTGATATTTTCTTCTTCGATTGAAGTCCTCCGAATCTCATAAGCTTGAGATAGATCTGTGACCTTCCCACCACGTAACAGCCCATATTTAGAAGACAGAGGATGTTTGTGCATTCACCCAAAGCAGGATTGTGTAGTGAACCTCCAACCTCAGCAGTGTGAGATTTGTGAACTGTGCCCTAAATGGTTGCAATGTGTACACCGTTGTGTTTGTACCACAATCTCAATGTGGTGTGTACTGCACATAATTAAGATCACAGACTTGAGTCTCACCAAGGAAAATGTTGAGTACAAAATAGAAGGTAAACAGGAGGCATCTCTAAGGGAAGGTAGTGATTGGGGAGGTGGGGCCGGGGGGTGGGCTGGGGACTTGCAAGTTGAGGAGGAGTAGGCACTTTAATTACTTGCCAACAAAGCTTCTAGTCAATAGTTCAGTTTATCATAATGGTCTGGAATAATTTGGGCACTGACAGTAACAGTCAGTGTCTGGAGAAATGCTTAAGGACAATATGTTGATACAGACATGAGCCAGATCTGTAGCTAAGATATGGTGCCCGGGAAATGGCCTCATGCTGGGCATAAACGAGTAGGAACAAAAATATAAAAAGTTTTCCCAAGAGTAGCCTGATAAATTGGTCCAAGTGTATGGGCTGTTTGCTATAATGTAGCTCTAGGATTGAAAGAAATATGAATGGTAGGACATTATCCTATTATATGCCATCCATCATGATATGCTGTTGTTGGTGAATTATCTTGTGTATTCTCTTCCTAGAGACCTAACGAGCAAGTAGATATTCCTAATTATAATTAATAGACTACAAACAAATATGACATATTCCTCAAGGCCTTTAAGACCCTTCAGAAACAAATGGATGTACCTTGAGACCCTAATGTTAAATGAACTAAATCAGATGCATAAATTTAAGTATTACATGGCTTCTCTTATATGAGAAACCAGATTAGAAATGAAGGGCAAAATACAAAAGAGATAATGGGAAGTAGGGAGCTAGATCTTTCTCAAATGAGAAGGGGTTCAAGAGATGGAGGGAGGCAGGAAGAAGGACAAGGAAAGATGAAAAAAAGGAATTAAAACGTGCTATGTATACAACCCTACTCCACACAAAAGAAGGTAAATGTGATGTACTACAAACATGTACTAATAAAGAAAATAAACACTACAGAGTTTGGGAAGCCTTCTTTAGGAAAATAGTAAAAAATTGTGAGTAGGAATTTGGTTGTAAAGAAAAACAAAATCACAAACTAATATAAAGTAATGGTAGCATAAAAAAGAGAAATGTGAAGGAAGGAAGAAATGGAGAAGGAAGCTTGGGTCTGTAAACCGAGTTTTGTTAAATTCTCTAGGTCGAAAATATAGGGTGTGCCCATATTGCACCCGTGTTTTTCTTTTCCTTTTTCAGAAGGCAAAAAGATACTTTAATCCTAAATTTTCCTAGAAATGGCAAATCCACTAGGTATCTTCTGTGTTTTCACCGTAGAAGACCAAGTAGGGCGTTGCTTATACTTATACCACACTAGCTGCACAGGTGACTCTGGGAAGGGTCACGTGTGTCTGGTACACCAGATAAGACAGAAAATACTCACAGTTCATCAACACTGATGTGAACAAAAGCCAAAATATACTGCACACGAGGAGCAGGCAGGACACTGATGCCTTTTCCTCTCAGGATTCAAGCATACATTTTTAACCCCTGGTTTCATTTTCTCATCTTAAAACAAACCAAAACAAATTAGCCTGTATATTATTATATTTAAAAATATTGTCTAGAGTAGTTCTCATGCAATGGTTATGGTTATATGGCTAGATCAGATATTTTTCAATCATTCTTACTTTACTATTCATAGTTGTTCTGTGTAATACTGGAAGTTTTTAAGTGAGTACAGAAAGAAAACATTCTCGCATGCACTGATAGTTTTCAAATTCAAAACATATTTTTAAAATGTACATAGACTGTAGGATACATGTTAGGAAACTCTTGCAAGGATTCCTCTTTACACTTCAAATTTCATTTGTAATCATAGATGAGTGTTTAACAGTGGGACCAAATTTTATTCTACATTATTTCTTACTTTTTGGTGATTTCTAGCATTGGAATTACAGAATTAGTGTAAAAAGAAAATAACTTGTGAGCAGTAAATTGGACTCTGTAGCCTTTATTTTTTTTCCCCCCTAGCTATTTCCCTGGTAGGTACAAATACTATATTTTTCTCCCAACTAATTCATGCTGTTATGGTTTATATCTAAAAACCCCTCAAAGCCTCATGCACTCATGGGTGGGGTTTTGGGGTGGCGGTTGGATAGTGGCAACAAGATACACATTGCTGGATTAGTAGACTGATGAGGTGGCAGCAAATTATGCTGTTAGAAGGTGAGGCCTGGTCTGAAGAAGTGGTTGCTGGAGGTGTGGCTTGGAGGGCTACATGTCCCTCCCTGCCTCCTCCCTTCAGGCTCTGCTTGTGTGCTGTGAGGTGAGCAGCTTTTCCTCCATCAGGCCCCACTGCCATGCTATCCCACCTCGGTGCCAGCCAACAATGGAGTGAAGCGTGAGGCAGAATAAACCTCGTTTCCCCTAAGCTGCAGGTGGCAGGTATTTTGTCTCCATGACAAGAACGTGACTAAAATGCATGCCTATATTTTTCCATTTAATCTTGAGAATAATAGATTACTTCACTGATGCTCAATTTATAGGGCCAGACAACTAGGAATCATTTGAAATGGAAGGAACTTGTGCTCAACTTAAAACTGAAGCAGCAATGTTTCATAGTTTCCCCAGTATGTTGTTTTTCCACGAACTTTTAAAATTTCAAACCATTTAAACACTCAGGAAAGATGTAGATTCTTTGACAAATGTCAAGTACAGTTATTTACAGAGAAATTTAGGAGAAAGAGGGTCTTTGTAATTTCTTCTTCTTTTTTTTTTTTTTTTTTTTTTTTTTTTTTTTTTTTTTTTTTTTTTTTTTTTTTTTTTTTTTTTGGTGCTGGGGAATCGACTAAATCCCCAGCCCCTGTAACTTCTTCTTAATGGACTTCATTTTTAGAAAACTTTTAGATTTAGAGAAATGTTTACCATAAATAGTTCTCTTATACCCAGGACCCAGTTTTTCTTATTAATAACGTTAGATTAGTAACATTTATTCATTATATAATTAATCTTTAAATATTGATATGTTATTATTATTAAACTTCTTCATTCTTTTCAATATTTCTTAAATTTCGCATATTTTCACCCAGAATCCTATCCTGACTATCACACTGTACTTAGCCATCATGTGACATTAGTGATTATGATTGTGTCATGTTAGTATCCTAAGTGTAAGAGTTTCCTAGAGTATGTTATAGATATCTTGACAAGTAATTTTTAGCAATACTAGTCAGGCATATTGTAGAATATCTGTGAATTGGAGTTTCCTGTTTTTCATGAGTTTAGTCTGGGATTATGGGTTGGGGAAGGAAAGAAGATCACAAATCTAAAGTGTCACTTTCATCATGTAATGGGAAGAATACATATTATCAACGTGATTTATTTTTGATGTGAACCTTGAGCACATGGCTGAGGCAGTGTTTGTCATGTTTCTCCGTGGAGAAGTTACTCTTTCCCGCCTTGTATCGTGCATTATTTTGAAAGGAGATAACACTACACAGTACCCTCTTAAGGAGTGAGGAGTTAAATTCTACCTCCTTAAAGGCAGAGTGGCTGCATGCATTATGTGGACTTTTTCTTAAACGCAGATTTGCCTCTTCTCCCAAGTTACTGTTGTATTAATTTATTCATCACTTTATATCTTCACTGAATTCATGGATATTTATTTTAAATTGTGCCTTATAACCCAATATTTTATTTGTTTTGTTGCTTAACTTTTTCCAGTGTTGGCCACCATAAGCTCTTAGTTCGCTCTTATATCCCTTGGTCATAAACCAGTCATTGTGGAGTTTTGTTTCCTTTTGCTTTATTCTGCTCTATTTTGGAATATTTTCTTAATTTTTATTACTACAGACTGTTCCAGACCTTTACTATAAATTTACTGCCCTGTTCCTTGAACCCAGCCATTCCTCCAAGTATCCCTGCTTCCTTTTATTCTAATTTGGTATTAGAAACCAACATCTGGGCACTAGGAGTACTTGTTACTCATGAATCTTCTTGTTTGAGGAGCTCTTTTATATGACGGATAGTATGACATTTGGACAAGAGTGAGTTCTCCAGCATGCTGCCTTCAAACTTCATCTGTGTTGTTGGTTGTTTTGGATCTCCACCTGCTGGCTTTTTACCTGAAGCTATACCATTATCTATCCTAGGTCCCAAGTTTGCAATCCCCCTACATATTAGTACTTGTCAGCCTCCATAATACTTGAATACTTGATCAAAACCCTTGTAATAAATCTCACATTTATAAATATGTGCCTGGATAAGTGTGTATATGGATAGGTAGTAAATGCACGTGTATATATCACACACAGTCTATTGATTCTGTGCCTCTGGACAACCCTAACTAATACAAGAACATTCTGGGTGAGCATTTAGCTCAGTGGTAAAGTGCTTGCCTAGCAAGCACAAGGTCCTGAGTTTGATCCTCCGTACCACCCCTTGCAAAAAAAAAAAAAAAAAAAAAAAGAACATTCTGGATGTTCAAAATGGTTACTTTGCTCTTTCCCTTCCAAAGGCGTAAGGCAATTTTACTTGACTTTTAACTACGATAACCTGGTGGGGCATGGAGATGTAAAACCCTTGAGAATATGAAACTCTTCTATTTCTATAGAATATGAAAAACTCTTGGGAGTTTTTCACTGTCAAGATAGTATACATTCAGCCTCCAGAGATCACTCACAGTTACCTGTTAGCGATTCCTACTAGATTGTGTCTTCCCTCTGCACCCAATTAAGGTTAACTGACCTTAACTATTGTTTTTTGACTGACTTCTTTAAGTTTTAGTATATCATTTTCCCTACAACTTCAATTCACTGATAGGTCCAACAAAAGGTAACAATTTTTGGTGTTTTCAGCTTTTATTCTTATTATAAGGATCAAAATGATGACTTCCAAGCTCCTTATATTCTGGTGTTATATTAATGCAGTCTCAGTGTTGCCCCTCAGAAACAGAATGAGGCTACAGGGACAAAGGATTATTTACAAATTAAGGCTAATAAACAAGTGCTCTAAATTGCCATATGTCTTAAAAGTCAGTTAAATATATATAGACAGTGAACTAACTGATTTAATCTCATTATTAATTTTCATCACATTAGAATTTAGTTTGATGATTTAGGGTGAGTATTTTTCTGCACATGTCAGCCAAAGTAAGATTAAGAATATAGTATATGTTTGAGGAAAACTGAATTTTTAATATTGAAATTTTATATGGAGTTAATAGACTTTATATCTGGTAGAAGACTTCAAGGAAATAAAAAGCATCTTATTTTGATAATGGACAAAACATGGCAGCAATAGCCATAATTTAATAATACCCACAATATACCTTGAAGGGAGCTCTTCTGACTTGTATTTGCTTGAATAGAGAGGTTTACTTTCTTTGTATTTTTAAAGCATATTCTGTCTACAGGATGCAAAACAAAATCATATAAGTAGAGGGGTTTCATTCACCCTTTCTTGGTCTCAATTACCTATTTAATTATTGATTTTAATTTTTGAAATTATTATTTTTTCCAAGCATCTTCTGTACTTTTATCAAGATTTGTTACTTGGGTGTTTTTCTTTATTTTCCTCTAATGCCTTAAATAAGCCTTAATAATTACTTGCTGTTGTTTGTCAATAATTTCATTCTACTCAATTAATGCATTGATGCAGACAGTCTGCCTCTGCCCCGATGGCTACAAATGATCTGTATTTTTCTTTCATCCTGCTATTCAACATAGCCTCCCTCTTAGCAATAGTTAGCAACATGTGTGATGTCTCCTGAAACTCTCTACATCGTCACATCTTCCCCCCACATCTTCTAATACATTTGGTAAAAGACAATATTCCTCTTTTTTGAACATTGTATTTGGCATATTGAATGCCTCACTCTGTTCTGGCTTCTATAAAAAATGCCATACACCGTGTGTTTTAAGAGACAAATATTTAGTTCTGTCACTTCCAGAGGGTGAAAAATCCAAGACAAAGGTGCTGGCCGATGCAGTATCTGGTGAGAGACCGCCTCCTGCTTTGCAAACAGACACCCCTCTTCTATCTCTTCCCATAAGAACACTAATCTTTCGTGAGTTCCAACTTTGTCTGAATTACCTCCTAAAAGCCTCGTATCCAAATGCTGTCACACTGAGGAATAGGATATTAACTTAGGAATTTTGGGAGTACATAAACATTCAGTCCGTAATACTGAAATAAGAGTAAAATGAATAAAATTCTCCTGAATACTTTCTTGGGAACACCAAGTTATTTGAAACAGTCTTCAAGGAATTTTGAAACAACCAAGCCCAAAGAATCGCCATGGGAAGGCCACACAATCTAATTTCCTTTCTCTCCCACATGGAAAATACCCTCTTTGGCTTATATTTTAGAGTATCTGCACTTAGTTTTATTTGCAGAGGTGGAGTTTATTTCAATATATGTAGATCGGGGACAGAATGGAAGAATTAAAAATTCCATCATTATGCTCACATTTCAAACAGAAGATAAAATCTAGTATGCAAATCAGGTCTTTCTGGAACTGTCTGAGGCAATAATTTATCTTATTTGTAAGATTTCAGGTTATAACAGTTTTCTTCTGTGAGGGTTTAGAAAATCAGAAGCTTTAGAATCATACTGGTGACACTGTGCTAGCAAATGTTAGCATGGAGAAACTTCCAGAAGGCAAGTAACTGATAAGAGTTGTTGGTACCTGTATTTTTTTCATCATTACAGCTATCTTTTGCTACTCTGACAGAGTAACACGTGCAAACAGCTGCAAATGCTGCACCCACAAGATATTACATGAATACAACAGCACTCATGTATATCGTGCACATTCAGTTTTCCAGAAAAAAAAAATCTAGGCTCATGCTAGAATAGTAACCTAAAGATATAGTGAACTGAGCATCTAAAACTAATACAGAAAGATGACAATTAAAGGAGAAAGGCAGGTAAGTGTAATGGCATCCAATGGTAGACTATCTGAAATACTATCTAGGCACCCTGCAAACACAGGGCACGAAAGAGCACACAGAGACAGGAAGAACGGGGCTTCATGGCCTGAATAGATTCCTCAGACTTCATCCCTTTTGCCTTCATAGCTACTCCACGGCTTAGCTTCTGTACAGATATTTTTGAGAGGTCAGAAAAAGGAAAAAGGAAGTCTGGGTATAATGCAATTGTTTAATTTGCTAGAGGGATTGACTTCAGGGTCTCTAGTTCAGTGTTCTTTCTGCCTATAAAAAAGTAAAATAGAAATTTCAGCTTTTATTTGACCAGTAATAATTGTAAAAAATTATGGAATATTATGTGTTAAGTGAAATAAGCTAGGGATGGAAAGACAAATATAGCACGATTTCACTTGAAAATCTAAAAGAGTAAGTCTCACAGAAGTGAAAATTAGAATAGTGGTTACCAGAGACTAGAGCAGTTAGAAGCGAATGAAGGAAGTATGTCTTTCAATTGGTGCAAAGCTACCATCAGAAGGACTCAGATCTGAGGTTCTACTGCACAACTCGGTTACTAGAGTGAATAGTACAGTATACTCAAGCATGCTTTAAAATAGCTAGAAAAGAGGCTTTTGCATGTTTTATCACAAAGAAATTATAAATGAGGCGAGAGACATTCTCAGTACCGATTTGATCAACACACTCTGTACAGGCATCGAAACATTGCAGTGTGCCCCTTTAACTTGTGTGATAAATATGCGTCACATAACAATAATAAAACTAAACAAAAGACATCTCTCAATTGAATGTTGACAGTGTCATTGGTGGTTGACAGTGTCAGTGTCATCAAGGTTGGTTGCCTCCTGGTTTCTGTCCCCTCCTGCTGCCCATCAGAAACCCAAAGGTGTTCGGGAATCTTCCTTCTTCTGCTTTTATTCCTTTCCATTGAGGCGTATGTTGATTGTATTCTGCATCAAGAGTAGAGCTCCTATTTTTCTAAGGACAAAAGTATGCAATCCTATGTGTTTTATTTTAGGTGCAAAAATAGGCCAATAAAACACAGCACTTGAAAAAGTTTACTGGATGTTTCCAAGAAGGTATTTCCTTTCTTTTGGAGTCAATTGAGAAGTAAGGTTCTCTTTTGCATTATGTGCTTTTGGCAAAAACCTTGAGACCGAAAGGAGATCTAAGTGCATGTTTTCGGTACATTGCTGAGACCAGTTCTCAGAGAAACAGAGGCAGCGCCCTGGTTGTACTGGATTTGAGGGTGTTCTATTCTGGACATTGCGTTGCCTCAGAAATTCTTTTAAATTACACCAGGGGGGAATGGGAAAAAAAGAAGCAACAAGATATATCATGTACAGGTACAAATTCCCTATGATGAATATTATCAATATGTACATCTAAAATGTACCATTAAAATAAAATTAAAAATATAAAAAAATAAAAAAAGGTTTCTGTAACTTTGCCTAAAAAATCTTTCTGATACAATAATACATTATTTTATTTCCAGGAATGTACATCCAACTTTACAAAGCAATGTTAGATTAAGTGTAAACCTACTTTATCAAACAGGATAATTACTCTAAACTTTTAGTTTTTATCGAGGCTTTTAATCCACAATGCATGCACCACCATTTCTCACTCTAGAAAATTTTCCCCTTCTTTTTGATAGTTTACAAACTTCTTTTTGAGGAAAATTCTCCCCATCAACCTATTTCTCTTACTCTCAATATTTCAAAACTATCAGTACATATTCATATTACAAAATGAACTTTTCTACTTCCACATAACTGTTACCAGTTACACACTTATCTGGTAGTGTTTTTAATCTCTTGTTAATGCTACCTCTTCTACTATATTGTAAGCTCCTATGAAAAGTCAGTTTCAAGGTTTCCTTTTTATTTTCGATAGTACCTAGCACTAGACTCTAAATTCAAGGAACATTTAATCAATTTATCCTGATAATAAATGGAATAATATATCCCTTTAGTTACCTGGGTGAAGCAATTATAAAGTTCTTTGGTTTTCTGCTTCATAGATTCAATTCACTTCTTATCATAAAATCTGAATGAGTTTGACCCAAAAGAAATGTTGCCCTAATATGCCCAAAGTATGAACTACAGGGCAGGCAAGGACTAACAGGTGTGGCTAAATGCCACAAATCTATATGTCACTTTAATTTTATATCCCCTGTAATTTTTTCCCCTGGTATAACTCTTACTTTTGGGCAGGCTGGTCCAGCCCCAGGTTTGTGTCCTTGGGCCCGATGTCTCCTCTAACAGACAGCTCACCTTCGCTACCCAATTTGAGATCGTCATCTGCTGACACGGTGCTGGCCTGCGCAGGCCTGCCTTGCTCGCTCTGGGACCACGTCCTCTTACTCACCAACAACCTAGTAACAGTGATGTTAATGCTGCAGTGCTAATACTCACAGCCTCTCCAAGTCTTCGAGGCTGTTCAGATGGCTAATGCCTTGTTAAAACTTTTTTACTTATTAATTTTATCTGTGACAGAGTCTGATTAGCTTCTGAATTACCCCATGCCTATTTTTAGTGTGACATGCTTCTATCCTTCACAGACAGTTTAATCCCAAAGTATTAATTCGTCTTCATATAATGCTGACTTGTCTTCCTACAGGTATCCTAAATCTTCCCGTTTTCACTTATGGTCTATCCACCATCCTTTGTCTTGCATTCCCTGTCTATCACTTTCCCAGACTCACTTCTCTCTGCAAGAAAAGAGCTCTTTGGTTGACGGCCTGGAGAATGTCTTCCACCCACTTCCAAACTACTGTGAGCCTGTACGAGGAAGACTATTAGACTACAAGTACCTGTAATCAACAAGGATTCTGTAAGCAACCAGTCTTACTGCTGTTGGAGACACTGTTAAGATATTTTCTGCAGATTAGGTGTTCATAAATCCTGTTGTTGTGGAAAACTAATGACCTTAATTCAACTGAAGTCACTGTAAGATGATTTTGAATAAACAGGCTTCAGATAAAAGTGACTATGATCAAGTGCAAAAAATGTGTGGTCCAAATACTCTGTGCCATGAAGATAATGATAAAAGAGTAACCAGTGGAAAGGATTCATAGTATGAAAATTATATAGCCGTTCTGAACTGCACTGAATTTTAATTTGAAGGGTTGGATATATTTATAATAGGACAGAGAGATATAGTTCTGGACTCAAGATGATCCCACTTAAAATTTTTGAGTTTATAATGGTGCCAAAATAATACACATTCGGCAGAAATGATACTTTGAAATTTGATCTTTTCCCAAGTGTGTGATGTGAAGTAAATACATCTACCATACACAATCTTGAGGCAAAACAACTGAATCACTAGAGTGTACTGTGTTGCTAAGCTATGATGTGCTGTAGTTTACTTGTACTCAATGCATTTTTAAACTATAACTTTTTAAATTTACTTTGGGTTTAATCAAGGTAATATCTCATTATAAGATGAAGAGTATCTGTAAATATTGAACATCCAAACCATTTAGGAAAATTCTTTACCTAAAACTTGACTCAGAAGTACATGAAAGCCATATGTGTGTGTGTGTGTGTGTGTGTGTGTGTGTGTGTGTGTGTGTGTATATATATATATATATATGGAAAGAAAGAGTGAGAGAGAACTGTATCTCAGGAAAAGAAAAACATTTAAGGACTTTACTACTAATTTTAAGGAGATATTATGAAATGAATATAAGCTACCTTTGGCCTTTACAGTCCCAGGGCGTACTCAAAATGGTGGCCATTAGCTTCTGGACATTCATTAGTATGGCAAACTGCTAAAGCATGATTTTTTGGGGCGGGATCCTGGAGATTGAACTCAGGGGCCTGCACTTGCTGGGCAAGCGCTCTACCACTTGAGCTAAATACCCAACCCCAGTATGTACAATTTCTCTCTCTCCCTCTCTCTCTCA
>PVJO010031235.1:0-14562 GCA_004026905.1 Hystrix cristata
GAATTCAGGCCCTCGAAGCTTGAAATGGCAACTATTTGTCCCCTCTTGGGAAACTGGCCAGCCTGTTTCACACAAATGAGAGAAAAGGCGACGACGCAGTATGTTTATCAGGCAGATGGCAACGTTTCTAGTTTGACAGTATGGTCAAGCATGGAATGCACTTCATTACATCTTTTCTGTCCAGGTTTTTGGTGAAAAACCCCAGGAAGAAAAAGATTCCCTGCTCACTTGGTGGCAGACAGTCTGAGACTATACTGCTCCGGCTTCAGCATGCAGAACAATAAGAAAAAGCCCACAGTCCTGCCCGGATTGAGAAGCCCGCCGCCGAGCACCTCAGTGCACCCCGGAGCCACTGTGCACCTGTGAAAGCTGCGCTTGTTCCACGCATCTGAGGGTCTCCAGGGCCTTGACGGCGTCCCCAGCCGGCCTGCGGCACGCAGACCCAGTAATGGACGCCACTGAACCCCAGGTCAGGTCCAGCCAGACCGGAAGCAAACCCAGACATGACTGCAAAGACCCGGAGATCAGGCGGATCCACAGAAGTCTTCCAGAAATGCCCTGATGTGGAAGAGACCCAGGAGCCACCAGGAGCCCAGCAAGCCACCGCACTTACTCATTGCATGTGCTCCGTTCTCTTCCCCGTTCACCGTGGCCTCTCCGTTCTTTGGTGGGTTTTGCTGGGCAACAGCTGCTGGAGCTGTAGTGGCTGCAGTAGCCGTTGCTGCTGCTGCCGCTGCTGCCGCTGCTGCCGCCGCCGCCGTGGCGCTGGCTTGCTGCTGAGCGAGCTTCTCTCGGAAGGCCTGCTGCCGCGTCTGCACCACGTCGGGCATCACAGCGTCAATCAGGGACAGGGACTCTATGGGGCGGCCGTCAAACACCGTGCCATCCTGGGAAAGCAAGCGAGGCAGGCCCTGAGCTCCGGGAGCTGGGCCTGAAGGGGAGGCGAGGACGAGGCAGAATGGGGGACCTGACGCTGGATAAACACAGGCTGACTCTGGGCGTCACGGGCATCCGAGGACAATCACATTACCCCGTGGTGGAAACTGCCACCCAGTGGGGCGATTCTCCAATATGGGTGGGTTTGCCACCTTGGGGCCACTGCCAACATCTGGCACTCCTGGGCTCTACTGTCACCTAGTGGCTGGAGGTCAGGGCTGCTGCTTGACACCGTAGAGTGCAAGGCTGGATGGTCCTTGGCGCAGAGAGATCAAGCAACCCCAAAGGCTGCCATTTATGTGGGAGGGAGATGCTGTGAAATTACCCAACCCAAGTCACAGGTGACCACACCACTCAGAGCTAGATGCCTGGCACATCCGATTTAATCAAACAAGCACTTGTTGCTACTTCAAATGACTCCGTGGGTTCCAAGGGGACAGTAAATACAGTCCTGATACAACCGACAACAAAGTTGCTCCGTTCTCATTCCTAGCTTTCTGAGCATCCTTTACTTTTCTGCTTCCCACCTACCATGAAAGCATTTCCATGCATGCTTAAAAATACAGGAGGCTGTTCCTTCTTTTGAATGCGCTCCAAATACCGGAGCCATGTGGAACTCTGTGCCTCTGGCTGTGTCTGGTGATCGTGCAAACGCATTTTTGTATGCTCTGAACCTGAATTACCTCGGAAACAAGGAAGACTCCGGGGCATAAGTTTTTGGGGGAAGGGTGTTAAACAAAATGTCGCCCCAGCTAATTTTAGATTATGATACAATATTTGAGATAAGAGAAAGAATACAAAGCAATACAACATCACCTCCTCACCGCCTTGTTGCCTGGATTCTGGCCATGGAGTGACCACAGCTGAACAATCAAGTTGCTTCCCTGTCACCTTTCTCCTTCACACGGTCCGAGGACCATGTCCCCAAAGGCACTCACTTCCACAGGAGCAAAAACATCTCCTCATTTAAAACTCTAAAGCATATTTGTGTATCCCCCCGCCTCTCTCTCTCTCTCTCTCTCTCTCTCTCTCTCTCCCTCTCTCTCCCTTTTTCTCCCTCTCTGTCTCTCTCTCAATGACTGGAAATGAGACCTCTTTCATTTGGGTCTAGACACGGCAGCCTTTGGATTGGGGAGATCAGCACCGTGAGTGTGTCTAGGCACACAGAAGAGACAGAAATGTGCAGGCAGAAGAGAAACAAGTCACAGAGTCTGAGGATCTGAGAGCTGGCGGGGAATCTGACACGTGTTCGTCTTCAGGATAGAGATTAGACAGGGCCTGACAAGGTTGGTGGAAGACCTGCAGGCATCTAATGTGAAGAAAAGAAAGAGGAGCTGGCTACCGCCAAGGAAGAAGAGTGTGAGGCAGGCAGAACTCGGTGTGTGCCAAGACGAGGGTTCAAGGATGAGGGTGGGGGGACCCCTAAGACAGAAAACAGGATATATCATTTTGGCGTCTGAAAGAGAATGTGGCGTACGCTGCCTCCAACAAGAAAGGTCTGTAAGGGTAAGACAGGCTCTGGGGGTGCAGGGATCCCGGAAGGCTGCTGGGTGGGACAGACGATGACAGTGTGTGGCCAGGTCTGGGTCAGAACTGTGTGCCTGGGTCACAGGGGAGAAAGGTGGGCAAGCATGGAGCCAGGAACAAGGACTCAGGAGAAGATGGCAAGGGACTCTTGAATGATAGGAAGAATTCTGGGTGCAGAGCCAAGAGCACAAGGGGAGTTCCTCAGATCTCAGAACTGGTTCTTGAATTTGGCACGGAATCGGCACAACCCCTCAGTGTCTCCACTGACAAAGGCTGAAGGGGACACGGGTCAATCAGTGGGATTTTTAGTTATGGCTCCATCCTTGCTTTCATTTGCTCCACAAGCACAGTAATAAAAATCATCACTTGACACCCTCTCACATAAGGGTCTCCCTCTCTGTGCCCCCGATGTGCCCACTGGCTGGGTCCTCTGTTGGGTTCACACAAAACACATCCTCTCTGTGGGTGCGTGGCGGGTCCCTCATTACCTAACCGGCTCAGAAAATCAAGATGAGAGGCCGAGTGTGCCTGTGTCCGTGCAAAACCAATGCCTGCTCTGGGGTCCGCAGCGGCTGCAAATGTGCTGCGTGCTTTTCCGCATCGGCAAAGGACAACCTGTGTCAGGCAGCGGCCCACGATTCTGCGCGTTTCTACGGAACGCGCAGATCCACGCAGCAGCGGCCCGGAGAGCTGCGGCTGCAGCAGGGTAACAGCTGTCACTCTCCACTTGCAGACAGTATTAACACAGAGCGAAAAGCAGCCCGCCTACTCCTGGAGCTCTCAGAAGTGCACACCAGACTCCAGCCCGTGTGCGGGGCCCGCGCTGCATGCCGGGGATCTGCCGCCCGGGTGTCAGGTCCCCACCCAGGCCCGGGGTCATCACATACCTCGTTGATGCTGATCTCGGCCTCCACATACTGCAGGCCCTTCTGCAGGATGGAGATGAGGGCAGCCGGCGGCACTAGTGTCCCGTTGATGTTGGACTGGCTGATGTGGCTCTCGATCCCGAACGTGAAGGCCGAGTGGGAAAAACCTGGAGGGCAAAGGAAGCCATGGCCTTTGAGAGTCGAGCCCGAGGGAGGTGCCACCTCCGATGCTCTGACGGCACTATGGGCTTCAAAGGCACTTAGTTCACAGGAAGTGGTGATTGTAAGGGGCTTCCTATTTGGGGTCAAGCAGGCAGAGAAAAAGAAAAACACAAGACCAGGGGTATAGGGATCCAGCTCCTTCATTTCTCTCCTGGCTGCCCATCTATCATGAGGCAAGCCACACTGTTTGTTCCACGACACGCTGTTGCCATGCTTCTCTGTGCACAGTGAGCCCAAAGGCACCAGGGCCAAAGGACCATGGACTGAAGCCCTGGAAGCCCAAATAAACTTTTCCTTCTTATAAGCTGATTAGCTCAGGTACCTTGTTACAGTAACAGAAAGCTGACTAATAGATGGGCATTCTGTAGATACAATGAGCTGCAAAGACAGAGAACACAATATGCAAAAATGCTGCCAATGCAGCACATTGTAGAATGTGGGCTCTTTCCTTGAGTGATCACATAGCTCCAGAACTGAGATAGAAGGTCATCCACCTACTGCAAGCCTGGGAAAAGATCCTGATCCAGCATTTGCAGTAGGGTTTCTCCTGGCTCCCTATCACTTTTGCACCACTGTGAAGTTGAAGAATCTCAAGTCAAAGCATTCTACTTTGGGGCTACCCATATTAAGAAGCAAATATGACAAGGGTCTACCCTGAATGGTCTGGCTGGACATTTCTGTTACAGAAACTCAACTGTAGATGGCCACAGGCCCCAGTTCAAACCACAGTTCACACAAGCTCAGGGGTAAAGTCACTGCCCCAAGTTGTAAATGATGTACACACAGTGCTTTTTTTCAGCCCAAGGGAACAGCGCCTGGCTCGGAGCACAGATGAACCCCACACCTGAACACCCAAAGAAGACACGGCTCTGAGCTGCTCAGTGTGGCACTGAGTCACTTCCTTAAAAAATCAGTAATTTCCCTTTTTCTGTTTCTATTTTTTCTCAGCATGGGGGAAGGACCCAGGGCTGCACATGTGTGAACATATGCTAGGCAAACGCTCTGCCACTCGGTTACATCCCCGGCCTTTTGCTGATTTTCCCCTTCTTCCCAATCCATTTCTCATTGCCTGTGTGGGAAGCTGCTAATAAACCCAATGCTTACAAATTTACAGGCATTTTCAGATAAGATTTGGATGATGGCGGCACTTGAAAGAAAATGTTCGAAAACAGTGTGTTGGGGTGGGAGCAATGGCTGCCTCGGGAAAAGGTGGAAACAAGACGAAGAAAGAGGCACTGGGAGGGGGTGCAAGGAGGGGGCCAAGAGGAACAGTCAAGAGTCCTGCGTGCGGGACAGGAAGGTGGCACAGGAATGCCAGGCTCCGGCAAGCACTTCTTTATGACAGGCGGCCCAGCCTAGTGCAGCAAGGCCACCATGATCTGGGGGGTGCACGGGAAGTAGAGGCCCGGGGGAGGGGCCCTAGTGGGGGAGTAAGAGGGACCCCATGTTGAGCTGTCTGGCCAGAGGTAGGAGGGGCCAAAGGCATGTCATTGTGTAGCTTTAAATTCTCACACTCTGTTTCCCCTGGTGGGGAGCAGACATCTGAAGCAAGTGCTCAGAATTCTGGGTTAGAAGGTTCCGCCCTCCATTTATGGCAACATCTCCAGGCCACAGTCTTGGAATCTGGTATTTCTGGGGGCAGAGAGCCTGCACCCTTGCTGGGCATCTGCTTCCCTTCCAGTCAGCCAAATAGGGCAGCAAATGGCTTGGGCTTCCTCAGATTCCATGTCCTGGGTCCTCTTGTCACCAGACTGCAATAATGGAAATGCCCACCAGGGGGCGATGTCCCTCCACGAAGGAGCCGCTGTGTTTGTTGCTTCCTCCTTTTGAATCTTCACTCTTCTCCACTCCCTCCCGTGGGATCTGCCCACTGTTCCTCCCCCATCGCCTGCTTATGATGAACACATCAAATATGCAGCTGATATTTCTCTAATAAAGCAATATGGTGGCTGCTATTAATTTTACAATCACTTGCACAGAGCTGTGTGTTCTTTACAAAATCTTACCTACCTGAAAGAGGCTGCCAGGATCACCTCTCACACCCTGGGGTATTTGGAGGTGTGGCCTTTAGGAACTGATTGGGATCAAAGAAAGGTGGCGCCCCATGGCTGGAGCCTGGTGGCTTTCCAAGAAGACTGGGACGTGTGCTGCTTGGCCCTAGCCATATGATGCGCTGCCTTACACTAGCTCAGGATTCTGCCCACAATGAGGCTGCCACAGGATGTGGCCCCTCGACCATGAACTGTTAGTCAGAAGAAACCTCTTTTCCGTGTAAAGTAGCCTCCCTCGGGTATTTCATCAGAGTGACACAGAACAGACATACTGGAGGATACAAGATGCTTTACAGTTGACATTATCTTTTCCTTTTACTCTGGTTTTTCTCCATATATCCATTATTGTTACCCTGACCACTGCTACCAATAGCTACGTGACTTTCTTATCTCTGTACATGACTGTGCTCTTCAATGCAGATACCATTTCTAGAACATGTCGGTAAAGGCCTTCGGATAAGGCTCGGTGAAGGAATCAGAGGGCGCAGTCAGATGGACTCAGGGTGTGGCGGTGTGTGACTTCTGCAAAGAAGAGAGCTGAAAACAGCTTGTGAGAACAAGTTTTTTCCCGGGATAGAGCTATACGGGGCATCATGACCTCGCCTGCCTTGGAGTAGCATCTGCCGGATGTGATCAGAAATGAAGCATCTTCATCAAGATGCGCTGTATATGTGTCCAATATCACCACCAAGATGACTGGCTTATTAGCCTTACACCAGCCCCCTCTCTTGGGCTGGACCTCTACACGGGCTCTAAACTAGTGGCTTTTCCCTCCATTTGCTTACTGATTTCCGGCAACCTGATTTCGCCAAGGTGGGCAGGACAGCTCAGTGGTGAGAGTGCCTGGAGGGTCAAGAGGTCCCTGATGCCGAGGGCAGGGCCATGTCACATCATTTGGCTGGGCCTCCACTACCCCTCTTCTGTGTGGGGCTAAAAGGCACCTCCAGAGCTCACGGGAGAAAGGTGTGACAGTGGACAAGCCCTACCTCTTTTATTTATTTATTCCTTTTAAAACTGGTTATGCACATCCATGAGTTTCATTTCCTCCCCCATCACTCCCCTGACCTGTCCATTCCCCCTAATTTCACAGGTTTTTTGGGAGGTCAGTGTGTATATTTTGCTCATATCCATCCCCCCTTACCTGTCCTTATACTCACCTCCCTCTTATTCCCTTCTTCTTGTCCAACAATAGTCTCTCTTCTACTTTCTTGTCATCTCTTTTAGATTCCATGTATTAGGGAGAACATATGATATTTGTCTTTCTGAGTCTGGTTAATTTGGTCAACATGATGCTCCCCAGACCCACCCAATTTTTGCAAACGACAGAATTCCATCCTTCTTTGTGGTGAATGAGACCCTCCTGTGTATGTATATATTACACTTTGTTTATCCATTCATGTGTTGTGTTGATAGCTACTGAGGCTGCTTCCATGTCTTGGCTACTGTGAATTGTGCTGCAATACACCTTGGTACACAGTCATCCCTGTAGTATGCTGACTTTTTTTTTTTTTTTTCGTGGTGCTGGGGATCAAACTCAGGGCCTTGTGCTTGCAAGGCAAGCACTCTAATCACTGAGCTAAATCCCCAGCCCTAGTATGCCGACTTTAAAACTTTGGTATACACCAAGGAGTAGTATAGCTGCATCAAATGGTGGCTCTATTTTTAGTGTTTTGAGGACCTAGATATCTTTCACTCAAAATGGAAGACTATAGGCATGTCTCCTAATTGGTATAATGAAGACAGCACAAAAGGGTAGACCAGATACTTTCCAGGTCCCACAGTCATTCTGAAACAAGCAGATACTTGCTAGGGTCTGAATGTTGCCCCTCCATGTCCCCATGTTGGAAACTAAGACCCAACGTGATAGTAGTGAGGTTTCCACTCTCATGAATAGGACTAAAAGGCGATAATAAAATCATGAGCTCCTTTGCCTCCTTCTGCCAATGAGGACGCAGTGAGAAGGTGCTAACTCTGAAGAACAGGCTGTCACCCAACACCGAACCTCCTAATGCCTCATTTTGGACTTCCCAGCCTCCGAGACTATCAGTAATAAATATCTGTCGTTTATAAATGACCTGGCCCAAGCTGTTCTGTTATAGCAGCCTGTACAGAGTCAGACAATGCCTAGGGTAGTGACGGCGAACCTTTTAGAGCTTTCACTGCGGCACGTGTACTGTAGGTTCGCCACCACTGGCCTAGGGACTATGCAACCCAAGCCTGCCTGAACACTTTCTTTGGGGGCATAATTGCTGGGGCTCTGCCACATGCCAAGGAGCTATTCAATGCATCTTCATGGCCCTTCAGATGGGTTCTCTTCCAGGGCTGGCCCAGCCTCCACCACAGCCAGCTCCCACCCCCTAGTCGGATGCCAACGCCAAAGAGCACATTCATTTGTAATCTGCTAACAGGCGAGACTTCTGTGCCTCATCAGCTTTCCCTGGGCCTCCAACACATCTTCCACCCAAGGACAGCGATGCAGGAGCAAAGATGGGAAGGCAGGAGACAGACGGAGCACTGAGGCAGGTGCAGAATAGTTCAAAGGGAGGAGAAGGAAGAGCTAACTGCGTGAAGGCTGCGGTTAGCGTCCCTGCTGTCTACCACTCGGCCACCCTAGAGCCAACCTGGAGCCACAGGCTCATCGCCCGCTTGGTCTCTCTGAGCAGTTCTCAAGCACAGCATCCCTGACCTCTACCCAGGAGACACCTCCTCCCAGGGTGACAACCACTGGTGTCCCCATTCATCCTCCAACTGCCCCCTCCATGGTTGAGGAACTGATTCCCCCAGAGGCCACATCTCCGGCTCTACTCAGCTCTGTCTGCTGAGGAGCGAGCCGCCGTCTATACGCAGCAGGCCACAGATAACTCACAGTAACGGGGGGTAGGTGAGTGAGGTGAGAATATTCCCAAGGAGGAAAAGGGGTGTGATCACAGTGATCCGGGAAGAGCTCAAACAAGGATTGCGGTGTAAAAAGGATGGTGAGGACTTCCCAAGTAAAGTCCTGCCCACTTGGAATCAAAGGAAACGGTCTGCACAGGAATCTGACTCACCCACCTAGTCAATAAAAATAAGATTTCAAACACACTGAGTACATGCTTTGTGTCTGCTGCAATTAGCATACCCCTAAACCGAACCCTCTTTCACAAGCCGTGTGAGTTAGACAGGGAACTGTTATGCCCAGTTGATGGTGGCCTGACTCAGGGGCAAAATCTGCTCAACATCGCTTGCCAGTCCTTAGAAATACTGCGTATTCGGCGCAGAAGGGTAGACATTTAATACTCCGGTGGGCGCGGGGAGGTTCTGCATCTCTAGCTGCAGGAAAACCAGGGTGGCCATGTGTGGCCCCGACAGCAGAATTTTTGGCAGAAACTTAGCAGACCTGCGTACTTAGCATACCATCGCCACCCAAAGTCAAGGAGCACAGTAGAGTTATTTCTAAATTGTCTGCATCAGGGCTTGGCAAACGGAGGCTCACAGGCAGACTCGAGGCTTGCAAGTAAAGTTCTACCGGAACAAAGCCAAAGCTGCCCCTGTGAGTTGATAAATTATCTGTGGTTGCTTTTGCCTGGCAATGGTAGCATTGGGTAGCTGCGATACAGACTATAATGGGACCACTCGGCTGAAGGTATTTGCTCTTCGCTTCTTTACAGGAAAAGCGTGCTGATGCAATTATACCTACACACGTATACACATACATATACACATAGAAAGAGATGGCTAAGCAAATATCTCGGTCTCCCAGACCCCCTGCTCCCTTCTCACCCTACCTCTGCAAGCCTCACAACTTCTCCCCTCTCTGTCCCGGGGACCCTCCTCCCTCTCCTGGCCCTCATTGTGTCTCTCCCTCTAAGACACCTGACAATAACGGCAGTAACAACGGCAGCCAATGACTCGGGGTGCCCTCTTGGCGTGTGTCACATGTGCCACTTGGTACAACACAAGGCCATCGGTGACCACACTGGTTCCCCAGCGTGCAGCAGCCTGGTGCTCTGCGGACCGGAAGGCCCAGGCAACGCGCCCTGCCCTGGCACGGCCCTCCAGGCCTTCTGTGCCCCTGCTCAAGCACGCCAGGGCCCTCCCGTAGCACGGCTCTGTCTCTCTGGTCCTTTGGTCCAGCTCTCAAGTGAGAAACTACCAGAAGACACGTGGCCAGGCCTGGAAATGTTTGCGGCTGTCCCCAGGGGCATGAGTACATGCATGCTACTGGCATCTACTAGGACAAAAATAAACAATACCTGTGGTTTAAAGCAGGAGAGGTGTATTCGGCTCACAGTTTCCAAAGGATTCAGCCCAAAATTAGCTGGCTCCACAGCAGAAACAGGATGGCTGAAGGGCCTGGCGGAAGACAGCTGCCCACCCATGCCAGCCAGGAAGTGGAAAAAGAAGGCAGAAGCTGGGACAAGAATATACCCATCCAGGTCACACCCCAGTGACCACTTTCAACCAGGCCTGGTCTCCTACGACACACTTGGCTATCGAACTCATCCGCTGATGAGTGAGTACAGGACCCGTGTGATCCAATCACCTTCCAAACACAAGAGACGGTCGGGGGGCACTTCAGAGCTAAAATCATAACACGTACATTCCTGAACTTAAAACTATCACTTTATTTGAGAACATAATAATAATAACAATAGTGAAGCTAACGACGCTATAAGGACTTACTTCCTGTGTCAGCTCTTTATAAATTAACTCACAGCATCCTGGCAACAACCTATGACTTAGTGTTCAAGATGAGGAAACTGAGGCCAGCAGGTGCAGAGTGATCCCAGCGAGGGCACATGGCTAGAGAGCAGCATATGACCCCAAATCCACACTCCTAACCTGCACAAACCACTGAAATGGGTTTATCAGCCGCCTTTGATGATCCAAAATGGAAATCCTTTTAAAAGTATTAGAAAGCCATTCACTCACTAGCATCATTTGCATTATATTTTTCAGCAAAATAGGCCACAAACAAGCTATTCACTCTGCCAGTGAGGCTCAATGCTTTTCCTATTATAAGAGGCAAAGAGATTAATAGGATCTCTGAGGATACTTAAACAAAGAGAGCTAAGTGAAGACGAAAAAAGAGACAGCAAACAAACAACACCAGATACAGTGAGAGAAGAATTTGGACTGATTCCTTTATGCTTCTGGAGACCATAAACTCGGCCAGGTACTCTCAGGTCTGGATCTTCACTCCTTCTCTTTCCCAGCTCCCTTTTCTGACTGACGAACAGGCAGAATGTGCTGATCTACAAGGTCCCTCTTGATGCTAAAATTCTATGTTGAGAGAGAAAAAAAAAATTTACCTCAAATTCCCAACAAAGCCTGCGGGCTTTCAGTTTATAGAGGTGATTGAGTGATGACACAGAGTTTAATGCCGCTGAAAGAATTTATTACTTACGGTTCCCGAGAGAAGGGGCAGAGCATGCCACACAAAGCTGCAGGGAACCCCATCACGCACAGCACAGGACATTGGGAAAGAAAGGGGGAGGAAGTGGGATTATGTCTTTACGTACAAAAGGAAGGGAAGTAATGAGGTGG
Source organism: Hystrix cristata (assembly GCA_004026905.1). NCBI lineage: Eukaryota > Metazoa > Chordata > Mammalia > Rodentia > Hystricidae > Hystrix > Hystrix cristata. Next base: position 11,129 of record PVJO010031235.1, read on the forward strand.
GGATGCCCCTTATTGGATAGGAAGTAAAAACACATGTTAGACTTTGTGGCTGGGAGCTTTGTAACAAGATTCTGGTGCATCGTGGAAGCCTCCTGATGAGAGGAAGATATGCAACTGTGGTCGCTGGTCTGACCCTACGATGCCAAATGGATGCCAAATCGCCACACACCCATCCAATCAACAGAGCAATAAAGAAAGGATGTGACAACCGAGTCATCGGGAAACCAAAATGGTAGACGCTAATTTATATGTAGCACATACTTTAGTTTCCACAAATATTGACAAGAGGCAGTGGAGGTGGGAGTGTGCTGGTAAAAATAAGACAGGAGAGAGGCCAGGGGGGTCATTGGGGAGCTGGCACGAATAAACTGATGGAGGAGGACACACGCACACACACATACAAATGCACACACACACGCACAAGCACACCCCACACCACACTCATGGAATTAGACACAGTCAACGCAGAGGGTGAAAGAGCTAGAAACTGCATTCTCCTCTTTGGGGGCTCATTTACTATCAGTTCGCTTCTTTTTCAACAGTGACGGCTTAGTCTCACCAGACAATTATATTTCCTGCTTGAGAAGCAATTCTTATCATACGTAAACTTGTTTTATCCATGGTACAAAGCACAAAAATATGCCGAGAATTCTTTTGGATTGGCGGTCTAAATCATGGAACATGTTCACATCCGTGTAGCATTTCAATGTGTCCAAGAAGAGAAAAGAGAAAGAAATCCTCAACTCCTGATTTTCTGACATTTTGTTACAGAAAATAGAGTGTGGGGAGAAAGGTTTTATGGGCTGCAGGCTGGTTCGAGGTGACCTGCCCACTGTAACATGGAATTTGGTGTCAAACGGAACCGTCTTGGATGGCATCCAAAGGAAATACCAGAAGACTCTCATGAAAATCAGGTTTCGCTTATGACATCTGGCCTGGCCCCCTGGGTGGGTGTTTGAGTCAGTGTGGACTGGACAATGTGGCTGGGCCAGAGTCCTTTATTTTTTTATTTTTTATTTTTGCACTGGGGATCGAACTCAGGGCCTTATGCTTGCAACAGAGTCCTTTAATAACCTCTGAACATGGGACTCATCTAGGACAGAAAGTGACACTCAGGTCATACAGCAGGGTTGCAGCTTCCTCCCAGGCCGAGGCTGGGCACAGGGTGAGGAGACCAGTCATGAACAGCCCTACTGGGCTGAGGAGGGGGCCATGCTTCGCTGTGCAAAGGGAAAAGTGACGTGTGTGAGAATCTCTGCCCTTTAGTACCACAGTGGGTCCCACCGGCTTTAACCCCTTGGGGGTCCTGGATATTGGGAGCTAGGATTTGTACCATTAGAAGTCATAATTAAAAGAGAAGTAAATATTTGATTTGGGGGATAACAGAAGAAGCAACCTGCAAAATACAAGAAATAACACATTACTGTATGGGCAACAAAACTCTTGTTCTCACACTGGGGAATTTGGACCCGATAGCTGCCATTTTGGTTACCCTTATGGTTTAAATCTAAAATGCTGCCCGAAAGGTCTCCGGTGTTTGGAAGGTGACTGGATCTTGGGGGTGCTACACTCACCAATGGACTCACCCACTGAGGAGTTCTGCACCTGAATGTGCTGGTTGGAAGAGGTGGGTCATTGTGGGTGTGGCCTGGAAGGGTGTGTTCTTACCGCTGGCTACTCCTTTCTCTCTCTGCTTCCTGGCTGCCACACAGTGAATAGTTTTCCTCTGCCATGATGTTTCTGTCTTGGACTCAGCTGAACAGGGACTGAATTCACAGAAACTATGAACTCGAATACATCTCTACTGCTTTAAGTTTCAGGTTTTGGGTATTTTGTCTCAGTGATGGGAAACTGACTAATGCAGTTATTAATATTCGCAGAGGGTTTGGGGATTTAGCTCAAGTGGTAGAGGATCGCCTAGCACAAGGCCCTGAGTTTGATCTCTAGCACACATGCACACAAAAAATCACCAAGCATGTATGTTATCTGTTACTCGACCTCCAGATTTAGCTTTCAAAACTGAATCAATGGCTTCTAACCAGACAGGTGCTGATGTTTCACTTGGGGTTAACCTGCTGCCAGCCCAGTTTTCCAGAGTCTTCTCCATTCCATCATGGACCTGGCTTCCCTTCACCCTAGGGATTCCTTATCTCTAAATACACTGGGCTTTGCTGGGCCCTGGGACTTAACAGGCTTTTAGTCTCTTGATTTCCCTTCAAATGCTTTACCCTGCCTAGAAAATCCTACTCCAAATGCTGCCTCAGCTGTGAGTCCTCTTCTGGGGTGCTGGGCTCTCAGGGTGCCCACTCTGAACATGACATTTACTAGCTTTGGTGACAGACAATATCAATGATCCTCCTGCCCCCATTTGTCCTCTTAGCCTAGCACTGAGAGTAGTCCCACCACTCAACCGACAACCTCTCAAGAGACATTTGTGCAACGAGGACGTGTGACAAGTGCCACACGCCTGGACGCCACAAACTGTCAGGTGACACTTGTACCTTCGAGGTACTCAAAATAATTTTAAGTAGCACGAGGACAATGTTTGAAAATTTGATCGTTGTTTTAATACGTATTATACAAACAGAACAGAACTAAACAGAACTAGTATACTGATGTCTACTGGTATATTTTTAAGAAATTAGTTTAAGGAAAAATATTAATAAATATTTAAGGCAAAAATTCAAATGACAGCAAAGAACAGAGATAGGGAAATACAAGTTTAGACAGGTAGGGCTACAGACCTTTTCAAAGAGGGCAACAGGTAAAAAGTGCTCACTATATACACGCTGGTACATGGAAAAGTAAGGAAACTCCTGGAGTCTATGAATAATCTTGGACAGGGATTACTCACTTACAGCCTGCTGGACAAACCTGACCCCTTGCCTGTTTGTGTAAATAAAGTTTTATTGGGAAACATCTGCTTGCACTGGTTTACATATTTTCAACGGCTCCTTTTGTGCTATAAGATAGAGATGAGTGGTTGAGACTCAGACTCAAATATTACTACCTGATGCTGCACAGAAAGTTTCCTCAACCCGTATCTCAGGGAGACCTGGGTTGGGACCATGAGGCCAAGTGGTCCTTGGGAAAGCAATTTTTAAAAGCCCAACTTGTTTTCTGCGGCCAGCATCACTCTGAAATCCAGACTGGACTACGGTAGTCCAAAAGGAGCATCCAGCCTGGTTTTTCTCAGTAAGGTAAATGCAAATATACCAGACAAGGTATTAGCAAACCAAATTCAGCAATGTATAAATAGAACAAAATGTCCCAGCCAAGTGTAGTTTATTCTAGGAACACAAGAAAATAAATCAACAACTTCACGGTACGGAAGAATCAAGAAAAATCACTTAAAAGGGAAAGATTCTGTCAGCAGATATACGAAAAAATGCCCAACATCACTGTGCATCAGAGAAATGCAAATTAAAACCACA
>PVJO010031236.1:0-14558 GCA_004026905.1 Hystrix cristata
CGGCTCTGCCACGCTCTGATCACCTGTCTTGTGTGACCATCAAAAACAAACTCCAAAATGGTGATGGGGGAAATTGCAGAAGGAAGAGAGTCAGGAAATCCTTCTACAAACTAAATTTTTGGTCATCAGCAAGAGCGGTGGTCTTTCACTCTGTGTTACCATGCTTCTGGGGAAGGGACTGTAAAGATATCTTCACGGGGTGGAGGAGTCCACCACCATCAAAGCTGTACCTGCCACGATGGTGCAGCCACTGGTCGCCTGATATTTGCACAACTGGATTTCCATGCTTCTGGCTGCTAAGACGCATCCTGGAGTCTCACCCTCCCGCCCTTCACTTCCCCTCCCACAAAAGAGGCTCTCCTGGGTACAGGCCCCTGTCACAGTCTCTTGTTTATAAAAAACATTTCTCATTGATTAGCTTCTATTATCCAAATACTCACGTTGCCAACATTTTTAAAATGACATTTTAAACTTCTTTATCTACCGCAATCAGAATCAATCTAAGAAGAAATAAAAACTTCCAGTTCTCCTTCTGCTCTCTACTCCCCCGTCTGAAAAAGGGTAAGTTGAAAATGCTCAAAATACACCAAAAAAGATGAAAGACTCATGGAGCAGGGTTTGCAGGGCTGGGGAAGAGGCAGGGAGGCTGTCCCCCGTAAAAGGTGGCCTCAGATGGCCGGAATGTCTGCCCGCCACCCGGGCGAGCACCTACAGCTCGCTGTCACGCTACTTGGGACAGAAAGAAACCACCGTGTTCTGATGTTCACCTAGGAAGCGAGGGCGAGGGACACACTGTTTGTTCACTGTCTTTCACGGATTATCTTCAGGCACCTTTGTACGGCGCCCGCTCTGGAATTAACCACTGCAGACATGTTTAGGTTGGCAGCTGCTGGGCGCCTTCGGCTTTGTTTTATTTGAGTGCGATTCTTTTCTAAGCACGGTACTTGGCCAGCGTCACTGTGCGTCTCCCTGTTTGTCTATCAGCGTCACTTTGAAGCTCTTTCTAGCTTCATGGTTTTGTATTACGCGTTTACAAATGAAGAAATTCAAGCCAGAAGTCAGCGTGGTGGCATATGCCTGTGATCTCAGCACTTGGGAGGCTGAGACAGGAGGATTGCAGTATTCAAGGACAGCCTGGGCTACATAATCAGTTCAAGGTTAGCCTGAATTGCATAGTGAGACCCTGTCTCCAAAAAACAACAAATAAATAAAGAAAAAGAAATTCAACTCAGAGTAAGACTTCTCCAAAACACTTCCAAGATGTTTTATTGAACACTGAGCATTCCTTCAAAATTTAAAACCCTGAAATACTCCAAAATCTGAAACTTTTTGAGTGTCAACACAATGCTACAAATGGAAAGTCACATTTCTCACCACACGTTACAAATTACATTCAAAACATGGAGCACTAAATTACAGCATAAAATTACCTTCAGGCTGTGTGTAGAAAGTGCATACGAGTTATAAATGAATTTCATGTTTAGCCTTGGATCCCACTGCCAAGAAAGCTCCTTATGTACATGCAGCTATTCCAAAATCGGAAAAAAAAAAAATTGAAATTCAGCACACTTTTTGGTCCCAAGCATTTTGGATGAGAAATACTCAGTCTGTAATGTTTATAGTTTGGTTTATCTCATCCCTTGCACTGCCTCGCAGTCGTCCATTAGGCTTACTGGTCAACTCTACCTTGGGAAGTACATGATACCAGGTTGGCCGTCGTCTTAACAAAACACCAATCTACAGTGCTGATTTGTAGGAATCATTAGTAAACATCAGACATCTTCTAGCAGACCTCGAGGACTGGCAGGAACGTTGTCTTAATCTTCATTCGGGCATCTACGAGCGGAGATAAAGGCCCTGAGAGTCTGTGTAAAGTGTTGCTCATATTTTTTTACATACATTTTGGGGTAAGAAGGTCTGTGGCTTTTGTCAGATAAGTTCATGACCCAGTTAAAGGACGTGTCTAATTTAGCAGAGAGGGCGACCTTGGACACAGACGCGCCCACCGGCTGACCCGCTGTGGCCGGGCGCCGCTCACGCGTCGGCAGTGTGGACGGGCAATGGCGCCGGCAGCAGGTGCGTACCGTCCACGGCGCAGACAGCAGCTTCTCCTACCCTCAGACAGAAGACGCCCTGGTCTTTCTAAAAGGCTGTGTTTGCAGTGTCTAACACTCGCTGGACCTTGGTTTGGGGAACGCAGCACAGTCCAGAATCCAGAAGAGATGGCAGGTGGTCCTGTTCGTTAGTGCACAGCCGCAGGTCACCCATGCGTCCCATTTCCTGCTCTGAGTTTAGAATATAAATGAGGAGATTTTCTCTGCGTCCACACAAGTCTACCCTCGTTACTAAAACAGAAGCTTCACGACATCCCTGGGCGATATGAACTGAGCAACAGCCAGCAGCAGATATGCAATGGGACCCGATATACTGACGTTTCTGGCTCTTCTGTGGGTCTTCCTGCCAGCATTTAAACCCCAGATGGTCGTATAGCCAACGTGAGCTTCTTGGGTTGGGCCGTCACACCTTTATTTTGTCTAATTTATGAAAAAAGTGACGTAAAAATTAGTTTGTAGAATACTCTTTTTGGAGCAAAAGGAAGTTATGGAAACCCTTTGTTGAGCAAGGCAGAATCCACTTTGCAGCAGTGCTAAGGCCTGCCCTGGACGACACGAGATGACCACAATGGTAGCTTGCCCTGGGTGGTGCTTTCTCTACAAAATTCTCCTGCTCCAGAGATGCTGGGGCCGACATTGCTCTAGTCACCGGCATGGGCCTCCCACCCCTTTCTCCTATCCCCAGAGTGCCCACCACCCTGCCGCGTGGGCAGCTGGCTACGTGATGTCGACGGCTGCAGCTGAGCTGCTTGGCAGGGGGAATTGATTGCATCCTCTCCTGTGAGTGACTGGGGTTCAATAACACTGGTGTCAGCTTTGCTGGTACTAAAACCACACAATCCCACGGGCCACCTGGCAGCCACCTTTCACCGTGGCCTCAGAGTGGCACAGAGAGTAGGGTGGCACGATGGAGACGCAAATGAAAGAGGAGCCCGGGGAGGGTGGACTGAGTGGTGTGACAACAACAGACCACTGGAGATGACTGTCCCTCCCAGCAGCCTTCTGTCCCTCTGTCCCTGGTACTGGTCCCCCAAGCTTCCCAGCACTTCCTGCCCTGGTTTTCCTGTATCCCTCCAGCTCATTTCTGCCTAAGCTGTTACTTGATCCCTGATTAAGAGTTGGCTTTTATTTCTTCTGAGTATCTTAATAACTCTCTGGCAGGAGGAAACTGAAGGTGAGAGGGAAATGATCTATCCAGAGCCTCCCGGCTGGGCGATGGAGAAGTTCCAAGTCTACCCCATGTTAGGGCTCCAGGGCCTCAGTCCCACCCCAAGTCAGTGGCAATGCTGTGGGACAGCTTCCTGCTCTAAGTGGGAAATGATGCCCAGTGACCTCTAAGGTCCCAGCAGCTCCAACTCTGTAACGCCCAGAGTCCAGGACTCCCCTCAGATGAAGATGTATAAAAATTTCACGAGTATATCTTAGGTCCTGTATGTAGCAGACTTCAGAGGCCCTCAAATGTGAAGCAGTTTACAAGGCACTACCCCGTAGGGATGAGCTGGGTCTTGAAAAAAGTGACTTGTATTTTTATTTTGTGACATGTCACTTTGTGTTCATTTCTAGTCCTTTGGTAGGCAGACAGAGTTGGTGTACTGGAAGTGTATTTTTAGTCTGACATTAAAAAATGTATCATAGACACCAACACAGGAAGCAGGTTTTAGGTGAGTCAGTGTATAAATAATCTGAGTTTTTGTGATGGGTTGGTAGATCTTTCATTAAACAGTCTAGCCTCCAAAGGGCCCTGCCCAACTTCGTTCAGTATTTACTGGGCTTCTGTGCGCAAGCATTTTGCTCGAGATTCGGGAAAGAAAGATCAACCCTTCTCCCTGGGAATACAGTTTTATCGTGGCCTTTTTCTAGTTCTCTCTGTCGCGCAGGACCAAATTCTCTGGATGCAGGGACTGGATATTGTTCATCTTTCCGTCCCCGTACCTAACTCTGGCCCAGGCACAGCAAATACTCCAGGCTTACTCAAGGTATAATTAGTTAGGGCCCCGCAGTCTAGTTCAGGGTGAAAACAACAAAATATTTAAATTACACCAATGTTTTGGCGCCCATACTGTTCTATAAATACAGACGGGGAAATGATCGACTCACTGCAAAGGTAATTTTTCAGCTGAGCAGTGAACGGATGGAGTTTGGCGGGAAATGCTGGAATTTGCAGTGCTGCATGAAGGCAAGATGTAGGCTAGAGCAGCCTTACTTTGTTCTGAGAAGTGAAGTGACTTAGAGAGACAACTATAGTACCAGGTTATGCCCTTTCAAAGCAGAGTGTTTAAGCTGAATCCCAGACCTGACACTTAACAGATTGTATGACCTTTGGTCATAAGTTTCTAAAACTTTCTTGTACTTCCTTTTCCTCGTCCATAATATGGATATAATAGTAGCACTGTCTCTATGTGGTCATTGTAAAAATTAAAGTAGAATGTGCATATGAAGCGTTTACCCAGTAGGTGCTTTGGGGCACATAGTAAATGCTCAGTGAAAGAGACTGTTTATTTCTGGACTTGAATAGGATGGAGAAATGTGAGTTCTGGGTGGGCACGGAAGCTCAGAAAGGCAGGGGGCAGGACCAGTGTGCAGAACAAGGCCCCACGTGGGTGTGCATAGACACCAAGTCCCATGCAGTGCTGGCCCCATGTGGCCCCATGTGGATGCTGACCAAGGACCTTCATTACTTCAGCACATTGGTTATTAATTTCAGGTCCAAGATTATAACCTTGGGAGAAAAATGTGCATGGTCTTGTTCATACACTTAGTATTCATACTTCAGCCAGAGCCCTGAGGCTTATCCACACAATTGAGGGGTTTATAAATCCCAAGAGGGAGGACCCGAAATTCGTAGTGCATGTCCCCCCAAGGGTTCCGAAGTGCATACTGATCATGGATTAAGCAACTGGAGAACACCCTAAAATACAAGACAGGAAATTCTCAGCATCCTTAGGGAAATATGCCCCAGGGCATGATTTTTATTATATGTGACTATAAACATGAGAAAGTGTAAGTTAAGAATTTTTGAAATGGAGTAATTCAAGTGGGAGGAGAGCTATGTGGGAGATGCTCTCTTAGACTCAAGAGGAGAGCAGGATGCCAGCTAGTGTGGCAGCACTTTCTGGATGCAGATAAAAGTGCAAGCGGAGGTATTTGGGTTGAGGAAACAGCCCTCCCTACTCCCTCCCTTCCTTCTTCCTTCCTGGGATGGATCCCAGACCTTCTGGGGCTAAGCAAGGGCTCTACCTCTGAGCCGTGTCCCCACCCCACTTTGCACCTGCCGAGCTCCGTGCGGCCATTACCAGAGAACAGGTTTTAAAGCTCTGCAAACCGAATTTAAGAAGTTGAATGACTTTTCCAGGATTTCCTGATTTGCAGGTTAAAAAGTCAAGTCTGAGACTCAGTTTTCCACCATGAAATGCTGCAAAGTAACACACTGTCTGCAAGGGAGAGAAAGCCCAGGTGATAAGCTACAGAAGAATGCCCAGATTGGAGCATAAAGATAATTCCTGTGAGACAGAGAGGCCGCGAGAGCCTGGTGAAGAAATTGGGAGCTTAATGCTTAAGAAAAAGAATTGAAAAATCACGTGTCTAGTGCTGAAATGAAACGTGGAATTCAGGACTTGAGCCTCAGCGCTGGTCCTTTGATTATCAGTTCCTTTTTCCGCCCGCCTGGGCTCCCCTCGGTGGCGAGCCCGACGGGAGGGCCTGTGTGGGCTCTTTAACGGGAGAAGTCACAAGGCCGGCCTGCTGGCTTCGGAGGCAGGTACAGCCCCCCTCGCTGGCTCTTCTTACTCAGCAGCCGCAGACACGGCCATTGCCGCCACCACCAGCTGAGTGGCTCGGCGGAATGCAGGGTTGCCAGTAATTGTGGGTTGAAGGCACACAGGGAAAAGATAAGAGGAGAGCCAGGCTGGTTTTTCCACAATTAAATGTTGCCTCTCAGGCTTCTCTGTTGGCAGGGATCCCAGAGGTCAGGAGTCACCAGCCGTATTATTTTCCTCCCCAGCCGCCTGCTCAAGCTGTACCACTCCTCATTCGCCATGTATCTGGTGCTGTGGCCGTTTGAATTTGTTAACTGCTAAACTCTCACGTTAGTCAAACGCAAGTTTTTTTGTTTTTAATTCTACTTCTATTAGTGCATGTTTGCAGTCCACGATGATCGCATTCCTTGTGGGGACTTGGTACATGGACATAAGCCAGCTTCATTCTTTTTATTTCCCTTTTCCTCCTCTCCCTCCATTACTTGGTCCCCTTCCCATCTGCAGAAGCTCTGGTTCCCTGTTTCCTGTGATCCATCTTTTATTTTGTTCTTTATTTATTTTACTTGCCATTATAGGTGCCCCAAGGGTAGGAGTGGCTGTAGAGTTTTGCTTTTGCTCTTGGGGGTGGTTTAGATTTCTGCATTTGCGAAGTTGTGGGATGAGAAGGAACCCTGGTAATCCTATGACCTAACTTTCGCCTGGAGGAAGAGATGCAGCATACACAAAGACACTTCCTCCCACTGTGCAATAATCGTGGCCTTCCTGGAGCAAGGAGCCGGAACATGTGACTCAGTGGCATAAGGAGAGAGTTCGCTCTGGGGAGGCCCACAGCCCTGGGTCGATATGTGCCTCAGTTTCCTTACTCTGAGATTGCTGATGGATGTTTATATCTGCCTGGCAATTGTTGGGTAAAAATGTCTGCATGTGGTAGACACACAAAGATGGGAGCTTTTAAGAGAATTGTTTCATTTCTTTTAAAAGTTCTATGTTGCCTTTATTTCAAGAAAATAAAAATCCTCACATTTCTGAGATTCGCTCAATGTCAGGAAAAGGTGCTGCTCGCCCTTGGTGAGAGGAGAGGACAGAGAGCCGGATAATGGGGCTGTGAGGGAGACTCGGCCTGGACCAGGAATAGAAGCTGGTTCTGCCCACAGGAAATGTCCTCGCCTTCCTCCCGCCTCCCTTCGACATCAGGGAACCGGTGATGATTTACTCGGCAGTGAGGAGCGGAGCACCTGCCTCACCCTGAGCAAGAGGCTGGGGACGTGGACAAACTGTGGACAGGACGTCACCAGGTCCACGACTGCAGAAGTGACTGAGCATAAGGGACAAGCAGCGGGGGCCGCGGGCAGAGTGCCAGGAGCACAAGACCCCGGAGAGCGTTAGAGCAAGAGCCTGGCGAGAAACTGCAGGGCGAATGATTGCAAGGGAAAGACGGGGAGATGGCGGGGATGCCGAGGCAAGAGAATTTCAAATCTAAGCCCAGCCTGGGCCACTTAGTGAGACCCTGCCTCAGAATGAAAACCACAAAAGGCTGGAGAGGTCGTCAGCACGAACAGCCCGGGCTCATGCCCCGCCGGTGTGCCTTTCTCCCACTCCCGGAGGCCTCCTCCCTCGGGATGTCAGGAATCCAGCCACCTCCGGCCAGCATGACGTTGTCCCGGGGCCACCAGAGCTGGACTCCCCGGAACGAATGCCTGAAGGGTCACAGACCTCATCTGCGGGTAGAACCCCAGATCCCGCATGTGGTAATTCTCCACGTAAAACACACGGGCAAATACTGCGTGAACAGCCCTGGCCTGGCTCCAGCAATAACACAGCTGCTGAAAACGCTTAGTCACCGGGGCGATGGAGGTGGTGTGGCCGGGGAATGCCGTGCGGGAGGCGACATTCAGCCGGCCTGAGAGCCGGGACCTGCTTCCCGCCCACAGCCTTCCCTGGTTTCTTTTGAAGTCCAAACTTAATCCCCTCCCGGGGCAAGGCCCACCGCAGAGGAAGCAGAAAACATTTCGCGGGGAGGGAGGGCGGACCTCTCTGGTTAGCTTGTCCCAGACACCTGGTTTCTCCCCCGTGGTGATCCGTGCTTGTCTCCTGGGTCACGGATTTCATGCTCCAGGCCAGGCAGCGTGTAATTTCGATAGGCGAAAGGGGGAAAGAACAGCTTACATTACTTTATCTAGAAAAATGGGGCGACTCTTCTGAGCCTTGGGTGTCCGGGTGCTATACAAGAGGTGATTAAAATATGCGGTCAATGCTTAAATTTAAACTTAAAAGATGTATTACACTAAAAGACATATTGGCAGGAATCCTCCTTAGAGTCCCCCCCCGTCGCTGAACACGTTTAATCCCACTGTTCTTGCCACTTTCTGAAGCAGCTTTGGAGTCCTCTTTCCTGAGTTTCTTTATGAGATAGGATCAAAAATGTGGTGAACACTGCTGCCGAGCACCATCCAACAGAAAGACAGCTCACAGAAACATGATGTTGTGTCCTCACTGGATTTGACGCCGAGCGACTCTGGGCTCTTCCCCACGTCAAAATGACCAGGAAAGGGAGACGTTTTGAATCGGCTCAGGACCTGAGGCAGCCAAGACAGCACAAATAAGATGTCTCCACTCATGGGGACTCCAGAGCTGCTGCAGAAGCTGGCAAGGATGTGGGACGAGTGTGTCGGAAGCCAGGGGAGAGTCGTGAGGGGGAGTCGTGGCACTGTGTCTTTTACTGTAATAAACGTTTTAATTTGGTCATTAGACATAATTTTTCATTATCCTGATACGAGACCGTTAGGAGGGACTGTCCTGTCCCTTCTGCCCTATAGCAGTGGCGCCTCTGGCCTGAAGGCCTCTGGGAAGATTTCTGCAAAATACCCAGCTGGTCCCCTGAAGCTTTGGGAGGACTAACGAACGTCACCCGGTGACCCCACTCCTCCTCTGCCTTTGGAGAGCCGACCTCTCTTCTGGCTCTTTATGGCCAGCTCCTTGGCTCTGTTTGTTTTGGAAGTTGTGAGGTTACATCAGCCACCCTCCCTCCCCTGCTTACTGTAGGAGAATGTGGCTGTGCCTCTCGCCAGCATCTATTTTTAGATGCAGCGTGAATGAAGCCCTCTTCTCTAATTGCATTCAGAGAGAGAGGCAGGTAGATTTCACAGCCACCACATCAGCTATTCTAAGCGCGCTGTGCACGAAAGGTGTCCGGGGGAGAAAGCAAAGACGCCCAGTATGTGTTTTCCTCCCTCACTACCAGGTTGTTTTCTCTGCACATTTTGTGTTGACTGTAGTCAAATAGATAAGCGCCGTGGCCACATTTGCTTCCTGGTGTTGCCAGCCTGCGATGCTTTGTTAGGAAAAGCTGGCCTCATTGTTGAGTTCCAGTTGCTTGGAAAACAGAATCCTTAGCAAATATCCTTGGCCTGATATCCTCAGCGACATCCGATCCTGTTAAGCACACAGGGACCTGGGCAATGCACTGGGGCACATTTCCTCTGTATGGCTCTCTGACCACCAGCCGCCTGCCCCCTGGTCCCAGAACATCCTCCTAAACAGAGTGTTACAGCTTGTATCCAGAGGTCCCCCCAATAACTCATGCAGTCATAGGTGGTGCTTTTTGGAGGTGGTTGGATCTTGGGTGTGTGATGCTGGGATTGATTCACAGTGGCACGCTAGGATTAAGGGTGTGAGCGCTACCCAGTCTAAGGGTGGGGAGCCTGGATAAAATATGAGACAGGAAGAAGACTGTTACCGCTTGTCCTGTGTTGCTGGCTTGCTGCTTGCTGTCTTTTGCCCGCCCTGCTTTGCCATGAACTGTTTCTCCTCTCCGATGCCCTCTGCCAGGCCACCCTGCCGTAGAGCCAGCTGACTATGGACTGAAACCTCTACCAACTGTGAACCAAATAACCTTTTCCTCCTTTGAGTGTTGAGTATTTTGTCTCAGCAACCAGGAAAGTAACTAAGACACAGAGTGTGCTGCATTCAGTGTGAGCTTGGCCCTTTGTCATCACACCCCAGCTGCTCTGTGGCCTTTCCGTTCCCTCCAGTCCCTCGTGTTTCAGAGGAATATTGTTTCCAAGACAGTGACTACGCGGGTCGTCATGGGTTCTGGGGTCCTGATGGTTTCCTTTCTGGCCCTAGCAGGATCCTTCTAGGTAGGTTTCCAGGGAAGCAGTCCAGGGATGGCTGTACCCGATGAGCCCTGCACAGCTTTTCCTCTCTGGAGTCTCTTGCTGGAAGTGCTATGTGTTCTCTTCGTCCTGGGTGCCAAGGACACGACACGGGCCTCGAAGGCCCACATGTTTCTTCAGCCATAAACCTCAGGCCAGCTCAGTGAGTCTCTGGCTTTCTAGGCCCTGGAATCACATCCTGTCTCCTTGAACTCCTGGCCCTCTCCAGAAGACCACCAGAGCACGCCCAGGGGACACAATGCCGAGAGGAGGCAGGGAAGGCGCCCTGTCGCCCTCAGAGCCGCTTCCCTCCCATTCCCTTCCACTCAGACCTGAGGAACAGGCACACTGTTCCTTAGCAGGACAACTGGGACCCCATGGATCCAGTTTGGGGAGCACCCTCTTTCTGAGGGGGTGTGTGGGTAAGTAGAGTTGAAGATAAGAAAACAGGCTGTGGAGAAAGTGTAGATGTCAGCAAATTGGAGCAAACCACTCAATGAGTGAAGAGATGATAGAATGACAAGAAATGTGGGGCTATAGGAATATGTGAAGCAAGAAAGATGGTATTCATCAGTTTGGTTAATATTTAATGAGTATCTCCTGTAGACAGACAAACATGGCGGATGTGGCTGCTGAGAGCCTTTCCAAGTCAGGTCCAGGGGAGTAGGGCACCATGGGAGGACAAAGCCTGGGGTTCTGGGTCCACGGACTCCATGGGAACGGGACGAGGCTGTTCTTTGGTGGGTGAGGGAAGGCAGGTGTGAAGCCAGTAGGATTCTAGTGGGCCTGTGGGATGGGAACCCAGATGCTAAGAGGAGTCAGGTCATAGCCCACTGTGCCCTCGAAAGATGTGCCACTTTAGACCTAGGACATTATAGAGGTGTAGAAAGTATTCCAGGATGTTAGGGTTTGTGTCTAGATGTCCCCCCAAAGCCTCGTGTGGTAAGAGGTGGCTGTATCTAGAGTGTGTGAATACTAAATCAATCCACTGATTGGTTTCGGACCACCCTAATCCTGGCAGCCTGGATAAAATATAAGGCACAGAAACAAGCTACTAAGGGCCCTTGCTTACCTGGCTGCCTTCTGCCTGTCTGCCACGCCACCCGGCCTTGGAGCCAGCCAATTATGGACTGAAACTTCTACAAACTGTGAGCTAAATAAATCTTTCCTCCTTTAACTTTGGGTGTCGAGTGTTTTGTCTCAGCCACGAGTGAAAAGTAACTAGGACAGAGGAGTCTGGCTGCAGTGTGACAACCTGACAGGAATAGATGAACATTTCAGTCACCAAGCCAGGCAAGATGGCAGCCTGGGCAGTGGGAAGGTCAGCAAGAAGACAGAGCCCACATCGGAGAGGAGGGACCCACATGGCCATTTGGGTTCTATGAACCAGGGGAGGGGAGACATAAATGAGGTGTGAACATGTAGATTCAAAATTGGGCAGGAAATCTGGACTGGATAGAGAAACTGGAATCCTATGGCAGAGGCAATTCCCCTGAGGTGAGTGTTGAGGCAGAAGGGAAACAAGCTGCCTTTCACCCAGTACAGGCAGTGGACGTGGTTCTACATGTTCTGTGGCTCTTCACATTCACTTACTTAAACAGCAAGTGATGCCCAGTTCCTTCTCCAGCTGTGTGGCCTCTGTGCAGTGGCGGCCTTGGCCGCAGAAGGAGGAGGGATGTTTCCAGGCTGGGAAGGTAGCCCGAGATAAGACCTAATGAAGCAGTGTTTTTCCTGGTCCTCATCGTGGTTCAGACAGCTGTCTGACTTCCACCTGGAGACAAAGCAAGCCTCAGAGTACAGCAAGGGTTTTCTTCTTGCATACAGAACATATTTCTACCGCACAAACCCTTGATCTAATGGAGAAAGATGAGAGAGAGGTGGTGGGAACTAAACGGTTAGGCTGGTTTACGAAATAATTATACACATTCATTTGTACAACCGCTTCTACCCTGGCCCGTAGGCCATTTTAAGAAACCAGCCACAGCCAAATTCGTAATTAGTAGAGTCCACTTTTTGTTAGGATTCAGGGTTGGTTTTGTTACTTTCTTAACTGAAAGCGTCTAGAAAATGCGAGCCAGGTCAGGGAGTTTCTGATTGGGAAAGAAGGGCACATAAGCAGCCCCAGGTTGTATGTCCACTGGAGGCCAGAAGGAGGCCGGGCCAGGCGGCCTCTGCTGAGGTTACCCAGACAGACTCGCCACCAGCAACCCTGAAATGTGGGAACACACATGGGCGTTTTGAAACCTCTTTAATTTTTTTTCTCCAGGAAAATCAAGGTTCCTCTAGGAACCTAAGAGCTTTTGACAGTCGAGAAATAACTCTTTATCCTCTCTCTGATGTGACTCCCAACCTCTCTTAATTGGTCAGTAATATAACCTGACCATCCAGGGGCTGGATGGAAGGGAACTTGTGATTTTTCAGAACCAGTTATACGTCAGGAGGCCAACAGTTACAGGAAGTAGGTTCCACTATTTCTGTCTTGCAGAGGTGGAAACCGAGACTTACTCAAGGTTGCTCAGCTGGGAGGGTAAAGATAGAATTCACAACCAGCTCTGTTTGTCCCCAAAACTTGTACTCTTACACTGGAGACCCAATACCGTGTCTCACGGAGAGAGGAGGTCAAGTGTGGGTGAAACTGAGAGTCCCCTTTCCTCACCTCCAGGGAGCACACTCGCAGGAAGCCCCTGCCCTCAGGGATGCTCAGCCTCTTTCTGATGGGGAAATAAGAAAAAATGGGGGCATGGTGGCCGCTGTGAAGCGAACTGACATCTCTTCAGAGTAACTCCGAGGTCTCCTGATGCTTCATTAGCAGACCTGCCCCAGAGGTTTCGTTTGGCTTTCAGTTACTGGCATTCTAAAATTGGAAGACAGCTCAAAATAATCCGAGTTTCTGGCTTCTCTTTTAAACCCAGAGAAGTCCTGGTAAGTCTGAGCTGTAGGACACCATGGTGGCCGTTGTCTGGGGCCGACGGCACAGCCATCTCCTCAGACACAGCCCTCCTCAGCCCAGACCAGACTGGACGCGTGCTCATGGCCTCCCACTCGGCACCTCTTCACCCTGAGCGACAGGGACAGCCCATGTCGCTGCCAGCCTCCCCCCCGACCAAAGCCCAGGCGCGCGGACTTAGGACACCAGGAGCCTGGCTGCACCTCCCGGCAACGCGGCTTAGGAAAGAAAGCTGCCAAGGGCATCTGCTGGGGGCTGAGTGGCTTCTACAAATCGTGTTTCGCTCAGCCGCTGAGTTTCTTGGGCACGGAGGGCAGTGGAGCCAGGTGGTCCGGGTGGAGGTTTGGGGTGCTCGTCCGCCGTGACTGGCCGGGGACTCCTGGCCGGTTCCCCGAGGGGGCGTCGCGCTGCTCTGATTGCACATTTCAAATATTCTTATTTTACGGGCAGTTCGAGGAGCTGTTTTTATCACAAGGTGGTAGTTTTCTTTGAGTGATATGAAAAGATGATCATACATTTAAAAAAATAAATTTTATTGTGTATATTTAGTGCAAAGAGCTAAAACATATTAATGATAATTAAACAAATTAATGATCACAGCTACTCTTGCCATAAAAAACAGAAAGAAGTGTGTGCCTCAGATGACTGATGTTTGTGTTTTAAGGCAGTTTCAAAATGGTCCTCTCCTTTATACTGCCAACAAAGTCACTTTCTGTGAGTTACTAAATATCCAAGAACCTCACTTAAAGAGTTAATCAAAAGGACACAGCCTTGTCCACTTCCTAGTGGTTGGGAAAATAAACTCAGGCAAGTTAAACAAAATCCCAGAAGCCACTGGGGCTCCATACAGAGCAACTGTATGTCATAATAGAGTTTAACACTTTTGTTCATTTTTCCCTGGAGGACCCTCAACAGAAGAGTCACTGTGGAGGCCCAGACCAGACGGGAAGGCCAAGTTTTCCGGCCCCATCTCTCTGAGGCACCTGCTTGCACCAGGCCCACCTCTAATATTTGTGGGCCTCAGGGCAAGGCACACCTACCATATGTCTAAGTATTTAAACATGATAAATGAGGCCAACGAGCTGCTAGGCCAAGTGGTTTCCATTCTCCAGTTATCACACATCACCCTTCATAAAGACCTGGAAGGCCAGGTTTGAATTTTGGATTCTTGGTGTCCTTGGGTTTCTGTGCCAAAATGTGACCCCAGGAAGTGTGGGCCTCGAGACCCCTTTTCTTCCCAGCGCCCAATCTACTCCACACAGGAGGTGGATATGCCAGCCTCCATGCTCAAGGTCTGCTCACATCTTCCTGTGGACAGCAGCCTCTGGATCACTCCTGATTGTGCAAAGGTGCACAAGTGGTCATTGAGTTCAGCTTGGAGGCCATATATGGGGAAGATGCCTCACAGGCCTTGGAAGTGGGTCAGAGCTGTCTGGGCAGAGATCCCCACATTCCCAGAGCCTGCTAGAAGTAGGGGGAGGCTGGGCTCCAAGTGTTCATATGCCCCTCACCTTGGGGTCTTCTGATCCAGGGAGTGAGGAAGCAGACGAAGAGGCCCAGGGAGAGCAGCACCCTGGCACCGGCGGAA
>PVJO010031237.1:0-14559 GCA_004026905.1 Hystrix cristata
AAAAAAAAAAAAAAAAAAAAAAAAAAAAAAAAAAAAAAAAAAAAAAAAAAAAAAAAAAAAAAAAAAAAAAAAAAAAAAAAAAAAAAAAAAAAAAAAAAAAAAAAAAAAAAAAAAAAAAAAAAAAAAAAAAAAAAAAAAAAAAAAAAAAAAAAATCAAAAAACAAGAGCTTTTTTAAAAAATTTGCGTGAGTCTCAACTGACTGGAGCAGAACTTGGAATTGATACTTTAAAAATCATAACATCAAAATATATCCTTGATGAATAAAAATCAGCTGATTAAATTTGGACACTAGCTGCTTCATTTTACATGTATGTGACCCTTCGGTCCCTTCCTTAAGCAATATTTATATTCATTTTATGCCTAATGGCAGTAATCTCACATCACATGTTCTACAAATCACAGTAATTTCAACACGGACAATAGAAAAGATTAATTAAGAACTTAATATGAGGAGGGCATGAGCAGTGTACAGACGCAATAAATAATAATTGTGGTAGCTCCTGCTTACGTGGAGAGGAACAGACAGCGCCTGATGCAGCAAATAGACTGGCATCTGGGAGAATATCTGGAGTGGAGAGATGAAAGGGAGCAGAAAATTGCAGGAAAGTAAATGTAAGATCTCAAGTAGCGTCATATGCGGAGTTCATTTAGCTTAAGGTCATACTGCCCTGTAAGGAACAATACCCGAGCACATGATTATAGTACAATACTTTGTAATATGTGATGTTTGAAATGACAGCCTTGGTCATAAAGAAAATACCCAGTAAATTCTCTCTTAAAAGGCAGAAAATGTAGGTATGTTGTAGATCTCAAAGAAGGGTCGCCTTTGATTGAGGTCTGTCTCTAGGGAAGGAGGCTCAAGGATATTTGATTCCATCAGCGAAATGGTAGAGGTGTCCCATGATATAAGTTCACTAGCAGTAATGCCATGTAACAAAGGTCAAAACAAAGAACTCTGTAGCCAGATACAATGTATTGACCCAATAAGAAGCATTCATCTTTACAATAAAGTGGAAATCCTGAGAGTAGATGACAGCCATTACCTTAGTAAGCTTTCGGGCTGAATCTAATTTCAAAAAGACACACAACAAAGATTGAAGCTTCCCTCCCAAAAGTCAAAAGCAATTCTCTATGCTAGTGATATCTAACTAGATAACACAAAAATATAAATTATATCCCACAATAACCACAGAACCAATTAAATGTATAGGCTTTAATAGAGAACATAATGGTCTCTATGAAAAAAAAAAGGTAAGAACATTTGCTACTCTGTAAATAAGCATTTCATGTTCTTTATTTGCAGAGTTTATTCTTTTTGTTTGTTTTTGTTTTTTTTTTGTTTTTTTTTGTGGTACCAGGGATTGAACTCAGGCCCTTGTGCTTGCAAGGCAAGCACTCTAATCACTGAGCTAAATCCCCAGCCCTGCAGAGTTTATTCTTTAAAGATGTGACTCCCTCCCAAGTCATTAATAAATTCAATTCTATCTAAATCAATATTCTAATTAGATTTTTTTTTCTTTTTGAGAAATTTGATATTGAAATATAAGGCCACCTTTTAGGGAAAATCTGTGGCCTTGGTCCTAGAACAGACACATGGACTCTCTTAGTTAGATTTTGCTACTTTAACAAAATACCTATGATGGATAAGTTATGAAGAACAGGTATTAATTTCTCACAGTTTTAGCAGCTGAGAGTGAGAGATCCAGATACCAGTAGGAGTGGTGCCGTGTAAGAAGCAGCACTTTGCCTCTAAGATGGTGCCTTGGTGATGCTCTTTGGAAGGAGGAGACTGCACCTTCGTGTGGCAGAAGACCACAGAGCAAACATGTATCAAATTCCTCCACCAAAACCTTTTATAACGATCTTAATCTGTTCATGAGGGTGGACTCTTTGTAATCCAAATACCTCTCAGGAGGTCCAGCTACTCAACTTTTGCCTTGGGCATTAAATTTCAACGTGAATTCTGGAGACAAAAACATTCAAGCCATAGCATGGGCTGACTGAAAAAAATAGAAATTCAAACATAATTATATAATTAGAAAACAATGGAACGATTGTTTAGTAGATATTACTGGTTATATTTTTTCACATGTACGAGAAAAAACAAAATTTGTTTCTTACCTAATTTACACAAAAAGATAATTCCCAGAGCATGGAAAAATATAATGTGAACATCATGACTGTTATGTCAGTAGATGAAAACATAATATAACTTAATGACTAAGGAGGATTTCTTAGATAAATCTTCGAGACTAGAAACTTTGAATCAAAGAATGCTCACTTTGATTAAATGAGCATTAAATCATTAAATGATTAAATGAGAAAATGTGTAATTTCTGTTCAACTACTTAGACAGATTTAACAGATAAAAGACTAGGAGATATTCTGATTTCCTAAAACTAACAAGAAAATAATATTAGACCATAGAAAGGTTCCTGCAAATAAAATTTGAAAATGAAAGACAGAACTCTCGTTTAAAAAATTAGCCAAGGGAATGAACAGTATATCATGTAAAAAGAACTAGGATATATATGAAGATTTATTTATCAAAGATATATAAATTAAAATGACAGATTATCAAAGATACGTAAATTAAAGTAACAGTGGTTTGCTACTTTGTGCTTAAAATACTAGCAAAATTTAACAACCTGGGCTAGGTTGTATTGAGATAATAAGCAGTACACAGATTGTAATGAATTAAAACAAAGTTTTTGTTTTTTTATTCTGCTCATTCAACTTGTGTATATGAGTCTAATGGGGCAGTCTAACGCACTTCAGCCTAAGAATGATGTTGTTTCCACAATCTAGAATGTTATTGGTTCCAGTGCCAAAGGAAGAGAGGTGACATTCAGGCATCGATTCTTCTTTCCCTTCTGTACATATTCTGTTGCTCAAAGCAAATTGATAGGTAGGTCTAACTTCAAGGGATGTAAAAGATTTATATCATTATATTCCCAGAAAAAGGAATAAAAACTACTGGAAAGCATCAGTGCACATCCAGTCTAGTATTAATGTAGTATTGCTATGGATAGAAACCCATAAGTAGTGACGGGAGTATAAAGTAATGCCGATATAATCAGCCATTTTTGTTCTAGGTGTGTAGCTTAAATAAATCCACACACAAAAAGATAGGGGGCCACAATCCTTCATGCAAATTGCAATATATTTCAGGTGGGCATGAAATGATACAACCTGACTGTCAGCCACTGGAAGTGGGTAGGAAAAAATGTTGTGGTTACAACTGCTGGAGTACCATGCAGCAATCAGATACAACACAGCAGATGTTAGTCCATCAAACTTGAAAACATAATGTCAAGAGTAAAATAATTAAAAAAAAACCAAAAAGAAGAAGAAAGAAAATAAAATTAAAAAAGAGTAAAATAATTCACCAAATATAGCATAATATGACCTTATGACATTCATTCGAAGTAACAATACATATTGTAATATCATTATCACAAGATAAAAATACGCTTCAAATATACTGGAATTATTGACTAGTGGATACAAATGAGTAAATGAGAGAGCACCTTTGTACACAGCAGAGATGAAAGTGATTAAGTGAATGACCTAGACCTAAAATCCAACAAAACAAAACATGTAAGAAATTATTTCATCTACAATGTAAAGAAATAATCTTCATCCAAATATCATTGCCTTAAGTTTTCTCATGTTGTCATGGGACACCTTTGGGCTTTGTGAAACGAATGCTGGTGCACCAATCCGCGAGTCCATGGAAGGGCAGAGGCAAAAATGCTAGTACTCAGTGAGGAGCATGGAGTGGTGGAGGCCATCACCTGGAACCTTGTGGAGTGGGTGCATTTGGTAAAGACTGAAACGAAGGGAGAGGGATAAGGCTGAGCCTATTTTGCCCTGTAGGTGGTGTGAGTGTTAATTGTGCCGTGTCAGTTTGAGAGAAGAAACATCCAGCAGATTAGTCAAGCACAATCCTCGGTGTGTCCATGGATGATTGACAGGTAGGCCAGCAAACAGAAGGTAAAAAACCCACCCTGGGTGTCGGTAGCAACAACAAATAGACCGATATCCTGCGTGGAGTTTGAAGAGGAAAGAAGGAGGTATGCTGGTTTTGAAGAGCTCCAGTCTTCCTGAGCAGGTGTGTCTTTGCCTTTGGACACTGGTCTTCAGGTCTCCAGCTTCTTCGCCCTTCCAACAAAGACTCACTTCAGCGACTCTCTTGTGAACTTCTAGCCCTTTGATCTCTGTGCTGCGTCCTTGCTCCTGCATGCTCTGTGGCTTCTATCTTCTTGGTTTGAGCTGCTACTGGGTCCTGGGGCTCTCCAGAGCACAGCCATTGAGGAATCTCCTGCCCCGGAACCTGAAAGCTTACCTAATACACCCCCTTGCATAATTGTGTATATATTTTCTGTTGATGATTCTGTTCCTCTAGAGAACACTAATGCATGGCTTAGTGGTGTAATGGTGTTACACTTGGCAAAAACTCTGGAGTCCAGTGAAGCGGGGCCCAGTGAAGAAGTTCAAGGAAATATTTCAACTCAATGTGTAGAGCACCCTAAGGACAGGTTGCTTCATTCTTAGTTAACATTCACCCCCGTCTCCCGCATCCTGCAGTGAGTTAGGGTGCATAAGATGAGGATAAAGTTGTCCCAGGAAGTGCGTCAGCTCATCGTGTGTACGTATGACATGTAATCAATCAACCCATCAATCAGGCAGCCGTATGGAGGCCTTCAATGATTTCCCAAAACAATGTGAATTTTAGTCTTTGTGAAACTTAGAAATTTCCATCTCAGTCAGTACACAAGAACTAATCGATACCTGGCTTTCCTCCTAATATCTGCTGGAGATTTATTATACTGTGGAGTGACTGTGCTCAGAATAAAAGAAGATTGGGTCACCTTGGTGACCATGCTGGCACATGGCCTCCTGAAGAGAAAAGACTGATAATAATATATAGCTCTAGCATTATATGTAAATGTACTTAGTCATTAAAATTTATAATGGCGGTAGTCTTTTTAAAATTATGAAGTTCTGTAAAATGTCCTATATAAGCAAAATTGAGAAATATTTCAACTGTGCCCAGTCCCTGTGGCTTGAAAACAAATAAAGGAGGACAGTACAGTGAAAATATCCTGACTAGAATTCCAGTATCTGTCTTAGTTACGTCCTTGTTGCTGCAACAAAATACCTGACACCCACAATTTGAAGAAGGAGAAGTTTATTTAGCTCACAGATTCAGTCCATGGTTGTCTGACTTCAAGGCAGAAACAGCAAGGCAGAGGGGTCTGGGGGTCGGGGTAGTAAAAGGTGCTCAGTGCTGGCAGCCAGGAAGCAACAGAGAGGGAAGGAGCAAGAATGCACCCTTTCAGGCTGCACCCTAGTGACCCACATCCACCCAAGCTACACTTTCTAATAGCGCAGGCTGCTCCTCATCAGTAGATAAATTCCCTGATGCACCCCATGATCCAATCATCTTCCAGGAGACACAAGGCTTCCAGGAGACATTATTATCTAAACCATAACACTATCTCATGCAATTACTACATCCATTTCCCAATTGCTACAGGACACACAGTACATTTTGACATCTTTGAGTTTTATTTCTTCATTTGTTATTAGGGAATATAGAAATTACCTCACTGTGTCCTTTTTTTTTTAATGAGCTTAATGACACCTCCCATTGGTTGAGTCTTAGATGGTACTAAATATATTTACCTGTAGATTTCATTTAAACTTCCTGTAAAGTAGCATTAACATCCCCAGCTTACAGTGAGACTGAACGAAGTCGGTCTTATAACTAGTAACTATCACTTTGATAGTAGTATTTGATGAATTCTTTAGGCAGCTCAACAAAAAGCTATATGACTCTATTTTACTGTTGTCACCTCCAATGAAATTATGAACCAAATTCCAGCAACCTGGGACCACGAAATGATTCTCAAGCATCTCCGACCTTGGCCAATAACATTGCTCGCTATAATTTATATATTATTGTGCTCCCCTGGCATGGGAAGCACACTTGTGAGTCTTCAAATGCCGATTCCATGTTCATTTTCTCTGAACATGAGATAAATTTGGTCGGAACTCTTCCTAAATATGGATATCATGATAGTTATCCTTGTTGTCCTTCTACCTGGACATTGTCATGCTGCAGGAATTGCAGAATTAATGTTAAAAAAAAAAAAAACTTACATAAAAGAATTGTATACAATTGGGGTTTTCAGAGACTTAGTTTATTAAGTTGAAATGGGCTTGGGGTTCAGGCTCGCCCTTTGTCAGCTGTGTGTTGCCGTGCCAAGCAGAGACAGCATGTCATATGGCAGAATCCATAGCACAAAATAGGCAGGCAGTAAGTCATATCCTCTCTGGGAGAAAATAAATGTTATCGTAAAAGTCTGAACCCCAAAGCTTTTCACAGAAAATTTTCAAAGCACACATCAGATATCTGACTATTCGAGGAAAGCAGGAGTTGAGAAGGAAAAGTTTTGACATGAATGTTAGAACGCCTACCTGTAAATCTTGTTTCTACTACCTATGGGCTGTGTCATAGTTTCCACTTTCAGGAAGCATCAGACTGTTTCCTTACTGTGAAACAACTATAATAAAGCCTTCCTCATCGACCTTCCAGAATGTAGCCAAGTTCAAATGAAACAGCATAGGCAGATGGGGCAGGGATATGAGTCCCACATTATTGTTTGATTTTATGCAGTACATTCTCTTTTATGATAGGCAGTATTTTTCAAAATGTTGCAGAACACAAGTTTTGTGAGAATAGTAATGGAAGTCACTTTTTATAAGAGGTTTTGTGTTCAAATATGTTTGAAAATATCTAGGTTAAACAAAGTTAATCTCTTAGCTCAAGATGGCTCAGAGCCTTTGTGGGGTAGTGTAAACCTACAGAAAAGGAAAATTTTACTCAGTATTTCCCAAGTGCATTTAATTCACACCTTTAAGGATTAGTATTATCCAAAACCTATTTTTGAAAACGTAGCTCTTTGGAAGATGACTAGGTTTGCATCGAAGTTTAGATTCTCTGATACTGTACATTATAACACACACCAAATCCCCACCTGAATGTAACCTTCACATAATGTGAATATGTACTAAAAATAAATAAATACATACAGTAATGACAATGTATTACAATCTATTTAAGCTAAGAATTAAGCTAAATGTTTCAAATTTTGTAACATGGCTACAACCATGATTTAAGCTATTTAACGATTATTTGAATTAAGTGCCTCATCCTCATTTTATAGATGGTTGACGTGGAAAAGGCAAATATAGGATGCTATTAAAGAAGTAAGTATGACAGTGTTATAGGACAATGAAATACAATAAGATCTTCAGTGGATGAAGCTGAGATGAAGGTTTTTCTTTGAAGATTATGTGGATAATTCAAGATAGTTTGATACATAATCTCAAAACCTCACCTTTGTTTTAAACACATAACTAACTTTACTTCATGCTAACTAGTCTGATTATTTCCACATCGAATTAAGGAGATTTATGCGACCCATAAAATGAGATAAAGTAATGTTATTATGTCTCCTAAAACATGACAAACTTGTTTCTCTTTGATCTTGTCATAAAATCAAACGTTTACAACTCGGTCCTATACAAATGACATTGAATACAGGCATTGAATGTAGAATTGTTCCATTGGTATGACTGATCATCTCTTTTCAAACACGTTTGAACAGCAGTTTTCACATTTTTCAAATGGAAAAATACTTTCTTCAAACAGTAATCTAAAAAGAACGCATTATGTTAAGCAGAAAAAGATAGCACATTGTCTGCAGAAGCAAAGAAAGGAGGCTGGAAAGGCTGTGCGCTCAGACTTTGCACCAACTTCTCCAGCCCCTGAGGTCCCTCCGTACACCCCCCGCATCTTCAGAGCACTGTCTACGAATAACTGATCCAGGTAGTGTTTCAGGCAGAAATCGAGGAAAAGTGATCTTTAGATTTTAAATTGACATAGAACAATACCAAGCACACGTATACACCATGAAGAATCTCAGAGGTAGAAATGACCATGATAATCAGGAAGTCTAATGTCCACCAACATTAGAACTGAAGAAACAGGCCCGAAAATTTTACCTATTTGGCGAAAATCACACAGCTAATTAGTAGCAGTCAGAAATACAATGTCTGCCTCCCTCATACAGTTTGCAGCCCTCCTTAAGAAACTATATTCTTGTGAAAAAGGACGAATAAATTTTCTAAGATTTTTTTAGACTGTTCCTTCAAGTTGAGGTATAAGTATAACATCTTCAGTAAGCCTATACAATAACCAATGAACGTTATGCGTGCTGAAGTCTCCCGCAGTTCTGACATCCGGGTCCGGCAGTTCTGACTTCCGGGCCCTCCTGCGTATCTGCACCTCCTATCTCACCTCTTTCCAGTGGGGAGGACGCTGCTCAGATGAACTCATTTGTCCTCTACCCCTTTATCTTACAGGACATGCCAAAGAACAAGAACCTCACAGATGACCCTTCAGCAGCTCCAGGGGTTATACCCCTGGAGCTGCGATTATACCTTCTCATAAACTACTCCCAAAATCAAAGATCACAATTATTTAACATTCTCAGTTTATTCCAAAGTGCTCCTGGTAATTAGTAAATGTTTCTGACAGTAATGGCAATTTAAAGAGAATATTTCCTTTTCTATATGTTGTTTTAATAGGAACGCCATGTGTACATTAATAGGAACATACGCATGTACGTTCTTATCTCCTTTATTTTGAAGCCACGATCTTTTCTTCTGAAGAAAGAAAATCCATTTTGAGAAGCCAATAAAGATCTATTACCTACACGAGGATAAAAATTTCCCTTTCAATGCATTCAGGAGCTCAAATTCTAGGACGATGGCATAGTAACAACCTTTTGATAACTCTTTTAACTCTAAACATTTGTTAATGATGGATAAATATTTTTTTTTTTAATTGTAGTTGGGCTCAAATGCAAGATAAACTGTTCTGTGACAAGAAAGGAATCCATGTACAGAGCCTGTGCATTGGATGGGCAGGGTTCCTGTCAGAGTCAAATAGCGAGAGCCAAGAGCTCGACTCCTGCCAAGCTGAAGGAGATTAAAAACACTCTGTGTGGTGTTTGGGAGCGGAAGCCCACCTTCCTCCAGGAAGACAATATCCTCACCTTGTGAAAAGAGGCCAAGAACGACTCCTGCCGATGTGAGGGTTATGATTTGGTGAGATGTGGGCCTGTGGGAACAGGAAGATATGGCAGCCTTGGGTTGGACCAACCAGTACACTGGCTTGGTGGCTTTAGTTCTGTTTTTCCTCGTATCTTGCAAGATAATCATCACTATTAAGTGAACAGACTTGCACAGAAACTTTGGAAGGAAACCTCTGCTAGAGAAGAAGGCTGAGGGTAGAGCAGAAAAGAGAAATAAAAAATATAAAAGTAAAGCACACAATCATCCCTCATGAAGAAGTCTGCACAACTAAACCCCAAAATATATATATTTCCAAAGTTAAACACAAGTAAGAGTGGCTGTATTTCAATAAAACTTCATTTAAAAAACCAGTGATGGTGGTTGGGGATTTAGCTCAGTGGTAGAGTGCTTGCTTAGCAAGTACAAGGCCCTGAGTTTGATTCCCAGCACAAATAAAAAAAAAAAAAAAAGAAGAAGAAAGAAAGAAAGAAAGAAAGAAAGAAGGAAAGAAAGAAAGAAAGAAGGAAGGAAAGAAAGAAAATCAGTGATGTGCCAGATTAGTCCCACAGGCAAGCCCCTGACTTAGAAAGACTTTTACATCAACTCCAGGAAGGAGATGATGAAGTTCTGAATGGAGTCTTAGTCATTGTAGTCTTCGTACTTTATTCTCACTTTTAGAATTTGAAAATATTGCATGAAAGATTGTTTTAAAATGCTCTAAATGTATGGCTACGATTACAATGAAATAAACTAAATTCTCAGAAGTTTAAAAACAGAAGCATGTGGCTAGAGAGTAAGTAAATATTAAAACTACCACCTGTTAATTCCAATTGAATTCTCTATGACCGTACAATACAAGAAAACTCAGACCCGAATCTTGAGTCTGTTCAAGGTGGGAAAATTAGAGTGTCCAAAGTAAAGGGAGGAGTCTCAAACACAGAGGAGAAAGGGATCCACTAAACTTGCTGACTACACAGCTGTGTTTGAGAGAGTAGGAACTTCTTCGGAGCTTTCCGTTATCATGGGGACCAGAAGTGGCAAACCTGTGCTGAGACCATTAGTGGTGATGTGTCGACTTGACTGGATTAAAACATGACAAAAAGTTTGTACAGCACACTTTTGAGTGTGTCTGGGTGGGTCACGGAGTCGTGACCTCAGGTACAACATATGACCCTGGCTGGTTTCTCTCTGGCCCTGTCCCCTGCTTTGCCTCCTAGCTGGCATGAAGTAAGTATCTTTGCTCTGCCACTTCCTCCCTCCACAATGTAGCTCTGTTGGAGCCAGCTGACCAAATTAAACTTCTCCTTCTTTAAATTGTGCATTTGGATACTGTGGCTCAGCAACAAGAAAGCTGACTAATTCACTGGTATTCAGAGACCTAGTTTCTCAGTTAATAAGCTTAAAGAGCTCCCCCTACAATAAAGTTAAACATTCTTCTCAAACATTCTTTAAGCCCCATATTATAGTCTCTTAATCAGTTATGAAGGACTTTCTATCTGAAATATTTCCCTCTCTGCGTAAAGACATCCTTACAGTGTTCACATTATCTCCTATCTTGTTCATTATAGTATCTGGTACTCAGTAAGAAACAATCTAGAAAACAAAAAATGATCCTTGAATAAAAAGCAAGAGAAAATTAAACAGTAGTGGAATGTAGAAGCCAATATTGGCTTTATCGAATACATATTTTAAATGAGAAATAATAGAATAGAAACATATATATACAATTATATTTCTATACAATAAAAATATATATGATTATATATAATATATATAAATGTATATATAAGATATAAATGTATATATATTATATATAAATGTATATCTATAATATATATAAATGTATATATTATATATAAATGTATATATATTATATATATATATACACACACACACACATAGTATTCTATTACTGTATAGTTTATTTTCTTAAGTATCTGGCCCAACCAGGATCATAGAAATGCATCTGTAATTCTGAACTATTAAATAATTATAGATTTATTTCTGAGCTACTTGCCTTGACCAATCTCATAAAAAGTGATATTTTTTCACTTATTTTTGGGGACTGTGATCTCATGATTGATTACAGTTTACAGATATATTTCCTTACCCAGTGAATCTCTCAAAAGATGAAATTCTCTCCGTTTTTTTTCTGAACATCTCTTCCTTTATGGATATCTATGACACCGTGTTAACTATTTAGAACTTTGGTATATAAAATAATACCAGGAAGTACACAGACTTATAGTTACATAATTATCAAAAAATGAAGCCTTCAAAATATAGTTACCGCAGACTTCCTATAAGACAGCATCACTGATGATATAAGATCAACTATAACTTTCATGAATAGGGAAGAAAAAAAAATAAAAATAAATAAATAGGGAAGGATTATATAGATCATATTGCTACAGCTTAAACCTGCTCCTAGCAGTGAAGCGCTGACTGTAGCATCATTCAAGTTAACTGGATGCAAATTAAACTGGGCTTTGAATAAATGAAAAAGAAAGTGGGGCATTCATCGATTAATATTTATTATTTCCTGATAAAAATGAGGACCATCTAGGCCATTTCCCTAAGATTTTGCTGAAACACCTAGTTAAAAATTGGCCCATCCTCTTAAAACCTATTTCAAAGACTAACAAAACCTGTGTTTAAAAAGGTTTTCTTTGTCTCATATTATTCCATCCAGCTGCAATTTAAGCTTCTTTTAGTCAGTCTGCTCTTTTTCTTGTTTTAATTGGTGCTCACAAAAGATATTCTTACTACAGATTTCTAAGGCACCAAACTTCCACTCAAGAGAGCTTGCAAGCTTGAATGTGACAGAACGCCAGAGTAACTCTGAGAATGATAAGATTGTGTTTGCGTTATGTGATTGTGAGTAAAAAGAGAACAAATTCTCCATGAAGCGACACAAAATGTCTTCTGTTTTTATAATGGTTTCCTCCATGATATTTCAGCAAAGAAAACAATTTAAAATTTTGTCTTTGTAGAACCCTCTACAGAGATTCTATAAAGTATTCATTTTTAAAGGCTCTTTAAACATAGAAATGATTGAGACTCTATAACTTGCCAGAGAGGAAGGTGCCTGTGTGATACCATCAATATTCTTTTCAAAAAATTTTAAGTCTTATATTTTACTGTCCAAATTTAGGTGGTAATTGGTGGTACTGAATGCTTTACAAATCAGGAATTAGTTTAAAAGAAGAGAAACCGAAGTTTTGATCATAACATAGCAAAATTCAGGTTTTTGCAAAGACATGAAATTTTTACTCTCCTGACAAATGGTTGAGTAATTCTAATTTCTAAAGAACAAACATTTCTGCAATTTTTAACCTATGGAATAGTAAACACACTTTCCCTTAAAGAAAGCAGTAATGAAGTAGTGCCCTTGCTGCCTCATAAAAATTCTCATGCAAAATAGACAGGATGTTCAAGATGTGCGCATTTACATTTTAAATCTTATCTTTTCAGTAGCTCTGGGAAGCAAGAATTCTCTTACTCATTTAAAAGATGAAAAATTGCAGAACTGTAGAAATTAAGTAACTTGACCATAGTCACAAAAACAATGGGTAACGATCCAGTATTCAAATACCGATGAATGTGTCTTATTTCCACTCTAAAAGAGCAAACACACTTGGATTAAATTAGGTTTCCAGAAATATAGACTCTATAATATTATGCAAACATATTTAAATATAATTAGCCTGTGAGTGACAATGTGAGTTTTGTCCCTTGAAATATTTATTATGAAGGGGCTCTGTTTTGCAATGAATGACAGTTTTCTCACCATCAGTATTCCAAAACTTTAATTCTCCTATACTAATTTACATATCAATTTTATTCCAGTTTCTATTTTGTTTAATTTGACAAGAAAAACCTAACAGTAATAAAATTTACACTAGAACTCATGGAGGAACACAGTTTACCATATTGAAAGCCGGAGGCATCTCTGCATTTGTTAAAGGCTCCCTTTAACACATTTCCCTTTTGCCCATTAGTAGCACTATTTCCATACACAAAGCATAGTAATTCTTGATCACTTTGTGTTGTTTGGTGCTTTGGAATTTATCACACACACACACACAAAAAAAAAAATTAAATACCGATCATCATATACATTTCTGATATATTAGAATTAGAGAAAATTTTTGTTTAGCTATACTTCCAAGAACAGGCTTTATATTTTATTTTCACATTGAAAACCAGTCACATATCCTTTGGCCTCAAAGACTGCATTGATGTAAAGTTAAATTAATGCTACCAGTGAGCTGGACTTTTTATTTTCTAAATGCAAAATTAAATAAATATGAGACATAAAACCTAGGTTATAACTCATACCAAGGGAGGACAAGAGACTTGGTCAGTTTTTGAGGGGAAAATTCAGTCATGCTAATTAAAATAAATACTAGGAAGGAAAACAAAACAGTGCTGTGATGACTTAAATAAGGCCTGAAGAAGCTATTCCTGCAAGCTTTTCTGTGTAGGTTTTTGAATGTGATTGTGTGTAATGACCGTCAACTCTGCTGCAGACAGTAAGATGAATAGTCGAAACGCTCGCAATGCAAACATAAATTGCTTCAGTGTCAAGATGCTGCATTACGTGCCTACGGCCTTTAGAAATATTTGACCACAGTGTTACAATAGTTCTTTTGACCACACAATCCTGTCTATTACACTTTTAGAATACAAATAATCAGAGAGGTAGAGTTTATGTACAAGGTTGCTGATCCCAATATTTTGTATAGCAAAAAGTAGTGAACAATTTTATGGTCTACAGAAAGGTAATAATTAAAAATCATGCTAAATTGACTTTGGAGTGTATTAGTCACTTTCCCATCGTAGGAACAAAATACCCCAAATTTGCAATTTAAAAGAGGAGAGGTCTATTTGGGCTCACCATTTCGGAAGTTCCAGTCCATAGGCACAGGCTCAAACACACAGGCATGGTGGAATGGGTAGGGGCGGAGGAAAGTCGCTCACATCATGGTATCCAGGAAGGAGAGAGCTGAAGGACAACCTGGGACAAGAATATACCATTTTAAGTCAAACCCCTAGTGGTCCATCCCTTCTGACCAGGCTCTACCTGTGGAGGTGAGACTTTTGGAAGATGCACAGAAAATTATGTAGCAATATAAAATCATATTTTTACAAATTGATAATCTGATTAAGAGTAACTTTCAATTTAACTATAGGAAGAGTTTTATATATGCACTTGTAGAGAAAAATATAACAAAATGCTAATAATAGTCACTCTGTTAAAGTGTATTTTCTTATTTATTCTTGCACACTTTTAGTCCAAAAACTTGTATGGTTATGCATTGTAACACAAATCTTCAGAAATTGGGGCTGGGGATTTAGCTCAGTGATTAGAGTGCTTGCCTTGCAAGCACAAGGCCCTGAGTTCA
>PVJO010031238.1:0-14526 GCA_004026905.1 Hystrix cristata
AGTCCCCAGTCTAGGTGCTTGGCCAGTTGATGTTAATAATGGCAGAGTACCATGGAGCAGGGAGCTTTGGTAAAAATCTCTTCCACCACACTTAGTGCAAGAAAGATCACTCTGTTTTCTAAACCTAATATACCTCTGAGCCCACTGAAACATGGTGTGGAAAAGCAGAATCTTGGTCATATTTGGAAGAAGCGCTCCCATCCTAGACAAGGGAGAAGAGGACTAAGCCCTGGTCTTCCGCATTCACCTTCTCACTCCTTCTGCTGCCGGCGATACTGCTCGGTGCTGCCCTTTGCCTTTGTCTGTGCCTGGTATTTCTGCATTCCCCAGAGCCCACCCTAGTCCCAGGCAGCTCTCCAGTCCTTTCTCAGATGTAGGGACGCTCCCATTTTTCTTCATGTCAAGGTACCATTGCCTCTTTCTTACCTGCCTCTGGAGCGGTCCTTCTCCCAAACTAGCATCTAAGTAGAGGTCATTGTCTGAGCGCACAGCAACGGCAGAGTAAGGGAAACCTGCTCCTGCTTCTTTTGGTTCCTGTTCAGCCACTAAAACAGAGCAAGTGCAGGTGTGCACACTGTCCGTGCACACAGACACGTAGGTAACAGGTGTAACAGGCGTTCGTTCAAGTCACACTGCGCTCCAGAACAGCACTACAGGCTTGTCCAGAGAAGATCCTGGAGCCAGGACGCATGAAGGTAACTTTGGAAGCTCCCTCCCTTCTCCATACAATTCTTAGGAAAGGGTGAGCATTTCAATCCATAAAAACAGTACTTCAAGTGTAATTACCACCCTTTCACTTAAGATTTATTTTTAAGTGTTTTAAATTGTTTTTTTCCCATCGCCACGATATCAGAAATTAATTAAGAACATTCGGGGTTCTGATGTATTTGGAATGACTTTCTGCGACAGCATGACCCATGGGTCATCTCAGTGGTGTGTGACACGCACTAGACCGTCATCTGCAGGGAGAGAGCCGGCACATCCTCAGAAGAGCTGCCGGTGCGGCCCGGGAGCTGTCCCTCAGAGCCCAGCGCCGGGGCAGGGCTGGGGCCAGCCACAGGCAGGCGCGCTCCGTAAGCGCCATGTGTCATCATGCGCCCGGCCTCCCTAGTCAGGTCCCTTTCCCTCTTCGGTGTCCTTGCTCTTCAGGCACTAAAGATGCTTTGCTTTTCCAGCTTCCCCCATGTCTTCTGCCAAAATTCTCAGGAGGTGTCCTGATAAATCCGTCTGCATGCGAGTAGTAATGATTGATGCTGTTGGAACTGGAACTGCATCGGGAGTATCTGTATCGTTATTGACTTTTCAGTCTTGAGAGATAGATAGAAGATTATATTAGGGAGGGGACTGATCAATCCCTAAAAGTCACACTGACTTGTCGAAGCTAAAACTCATTCAAGTTAAATGTTTAGATGGCCCAGAATGACCTCCACTTGTATGTTTTGGAAAAGGTCCGCTGTGTCTTATACCTACTGAAACGCCTCACCTAGAAAAACACCTTCACAGCCAAACAGGATTACATATATGAAAACACTTTCTTAAACTAGTATTACTAAGGTACTTGCCGTGTAGCAGACTCTGTCCTCTGAACTTTACCTTTTATTCTGTATTAAAGAATAAATTTTCAAAGAATAACTTCATTCTTTACAATACTTCTTAAGAAGTAGGTGGCATTCTCCTCATTTCACATATGAGAAAATAGTACAAAAAATGAGAATTTAAGGAGTTTTCGTAAGGTCAAAAGGCCAGATTTATAGGAAGTTTACGAACTGTGTTTTGCCCTTCTTTTTTCAATCAGTGGTATTCTCAGAGGCTGCTGGACAAGAGATGGGGAATGAGATGGAATGATTCCATGTTGTGTTAAATTAAGGGAGAGTACAGGCAACATAATGATCGTTGGTGATACTGAGTAAGGCTCTTTCATGGAACAGGTAGCCTGGGGAGGGCTGACTTTGCATCATCTTTATTGCTCCCAACGATTCTGGAAGTAGGTCCTGTAACTCTTTTATTCAATAGATAAGAAAAACAAGTTTTAGGGAAGTTCACTGATTTCCCAAGGTCAGACCTGCAGTAAACTCTGCCCTCAAGGGAGAGCTTACTGCTCCCGCCCAGGTAGCCAGTGGTTTATGGAGGACTCACCTAATGCTAACACTGTATTAATGGCTTTACATGCTTAATCTCATAGTATCCTCAGGGTAGATCTATGAGGAATGTTGAATAGATGGAGAAATGATCAAACCATTTGCTCAGCTCTTCCCAGCAAGTTTTTCTCTGTTACACTGCCCTGCTAAATATGGCTGAGAACTTTTGGGGTTCTTTCAGTTTCTTCTTGTCTCTTTCCCCTCTATGCAGAAGTTACAATGTATGAGAAAGTTCTAGAACACTGCAGCAATGAGAATGAGTGGATGAGCAAGTACCAGGGAATCAGACTCAAGACCCCCAACACATTCTCTGTTTCAACTCATTTTCTGTGAGTCGTGAGCATTCTTCAAATGAATATTATTAATAATAAGGTCTTTAAACAAAGTGCATATTAAAAGCAAAAACACAAGTTGCAAATAACCATAGCGAGGATCATAATGGTTCTGACAAAGAATAGTGACTTCACTAAGGAACACAAGTCCACAGAAGAAAGCAGAGCTACTGTGGGGATCTTGAAGTTTATTATGTCACTGACGATGCATACATATTCAACTAAGACTGAGTAGAGATAGCATATTTTATCTTTTGCATATGAAACTCAGGCCAGCTGAAGTATTTGGCAATCACTCATCTGGATAATTTGGACTAAGCATATTTACAAAATTTGTAGCCAGCGCCCATTACCAACACTAGGATGCTTTGAAATCTGTCCAAGGAAATGACATAGTGATATAACAGATGAGTGGTTGTAGCATTCAAAGAAGGTATAATGACATTACAATAATTGGTTACATGCCATAATAAAGGGAATGGTGTTTTATACAAAGGAATTCCACCAGGTAATGTTTATTCCCCTGGAATGAAAACTGCTTTGTTATTCGTTATAGGAAGTGACACATCTTGTCCAATTTCACATCAAGGATATTCCAAAAAATCAATGCTTTATAGAGTCCCAATAAGATCCTTACTGGTTTAGCTTTCCCAGAATACATCTATTAATTTAGCCTTATGCTATGTTTTAGGAATTCTTAGCTTAGCAAACTCTAGTCTAAAACATTATAGCAATTTATCCTTTGATTGTTAAGATTGTCTAGATAAACCCCTCCACCCAGTGTACCTGCTCCAAAAACACCAAAGCCCAAAAACAGTTCTAGGTCTTCTTACTTAGATTTGATTGTCACCTTATTTCTTCATATACATCATAATTTAAATTGACCGCATTCATTTATCTAAATCCAGAGCCCAGATTATCAAAGAAAAAACAAAGGCTGGAGTTGTCTTATGGCAGCATTTGCCATGTTTGCAAGTTAGCTCAAAGGACTGAGGCAGCAGTGAACTTATTTGACTGACATGTAAGAATTTCATTCACTCAGAATTTCCCAGTAGAAATAAATAAATAGAAATTCAATGGACACTGGCTACAGGATGAGTGTATAAACTATTATCTTACTGCATTATTCTCAAAATTCAATAATTGCAAATCATTTCTGAATATTGTATAATCCAAAAGTGATTTGTCTATAGCTCTAGAAAAATGATGGGCACGAAGCAGATGTTCTGTAAATATTTAAAACCTTGAATTATACCAATCAGATCAGTTCACACAGGATATTCAAAACCTTGTTTTGCCCTATAAAAACATCAATTTTCGGGCTGGGGATTTAGCTCAGTGATTAGAGTGCTTGCCTTGGAAGCACAAGGGCCTGAGTTCGATCCCCGGCACCACAAAAAAAAAAAAAAAAAAAAAAAAAAAAAAACCATAAATTTTCACAGCAAACCACTGGCATCCCCTTGAACTCACAGATAGCGTTTTGATACAATTGTGTTGTTCACAAAAATTCTTTAGGTCTTGAGTGCACTAATACTATAGATTTCCAAATCTTTTTATTGAAGAGTAATATAAAATATATTTCATACATTTCTAGTCATTTCAAACATAAATATCCAATGTAGTTCCATCTAGATTAAGATATGCTGGAATGTTACTAGCCTCCCACAGCATTTCTCCCAGACACTCCTGGAAATCAATCGCCCTGAAAGAAAACCACTCTCTTAACTTCTAATCCTAAAGGAAATTTGCCTTTTCAACTTTAAATGGAATTATAGACTATGTACTATTCTGTGTCTGGCTTTTTCCCTTCAATATTATGGTTGTGAGACTCATCTCTGTTTCACAAAGCAGTAACTCTTCCCTTCTCATTACTAGACAGTGTGATGTTATACATTTGAAGACGTTGGACAAAATAATTGAATCTGCTTTGAGGCTGTTATGAATACTGATGCTATGGCTAGGGTAGTAAATTATTTTTAGAAAGCTTTTTTATGTACCATTTGCAAGGTGGAGTGGATTATCTTTCCTTTTTAGAACTAGTATTGCTGGGTCCCAGTTGTGAATGTTCAACTCTAACGGATAAACCGAATAATTTTCCAGAATGGTTGCACCAACTTACACTCCTTCTAATTGTTAATGAGAGTTCTAATTACTACATATTTGCTTATAGTTAATATTGGCAGTAGTTGTTCTTTCTCGTTTTGCCATTAAGTAGGTATGTAGAGGTATCTCACTGTTTTTTAATTTGTACTCCCATGATAAACAATGATGTCTGATAATATTTTCATACACTTAAAAATCAATATCCTCTCTAGTGATGTGTCTCTTTAAATGTTTTGCTTTTCTTGAGTTTTCTGTCTTTATCATATCAATGAAGAGGGAATCTTTGACAAACATCTTTTGCAAGCATATCTTGTATTTTCTTGCCTACTTTCCACTCCCTTAATAGTGTCTTTTCATAAGTAGACATAATAAAAATCCAATTTATAAGCATTTTCCTTATAGTTAATACATGAGAAATATTTCCTTGACTTGAAGTCTTGAAGACACTCTCTCATGTTACCCTCCAAATTTTTATTTCACTGTTTCACGTGGGATATGTACAATCTATAACTCACCTCCAATGGATTACAGTGATTTCAGTGTGAAATAGGATGAAGCTTAATTTTTCCCGTGGCTATCAAACTGATCCAATATCACTTATTTTAAAGCAGATCCTCTCCCCAATATCTGTGTCTTTACTATTTTTTTCTAAAACTGAAAAGTAAAAAAAATCAATTCACATGGTATGTAGTAAAAACTCACTATACATATCCAAAAAATAGCTTCTATTAAAGTTGAAATTTGCTGTAGTTCTCTTCCTGAAAATATCTGTGATTTATTTTTATTTATTTATTTATTTATTTATTTTAAACCAAGAACATGTATTGGTACATTCTACATACAATGGTCACATTCATTACATTTATTCTGTACCTATACATGATACATCTTGGTTCTCCCCCCTCTCCCCCGCCCCTCCCCTCTGCTCCCTCTCTCCCTATTTACAGCAAGTTTATTCATATCTGTGATTTATTGACAATAATATTATATACTTAGATAAATGAACAGTGATCTTGGGTAGAAATGAAGAGGAGTGTGACAAATTACCAGAAGATCTGCACCTAAAGCAGCTCCTATAATTTGTATCATTTCCTTTGTAAGTCACAAAAACTTAACATTTGCATCTCTTTAAAAGAGAAGATTTGTTCTTCAGATGGCTCTGTTTTTTTTTTTATTTTTAGGCCACAAATCAAATGCAAAACCATAAAATAATAATATAGTTCATGGAACAAGATTTTTTGAAAGGTAAAGTTTTACTAACGATACATAACATCTTCTTGGCCTTAATATCTTACTATGTTGCTCTTTTCCTGCATTTTAGTAGGCGGAGCTGGGGAATGGGGAAGATGGAAGCCTTAAAAAAGCTAACCTCCTTTTATCTCACATAAGAAATCAATAAAATCAAAACATGTTGTCTGTAAACAAAGATTATTGTAAAAATGGTAGGACAGTACTATTTATTTTATCTGTAGTAACATCGATCATTAAGAATCATAGCGACACTTCTGTAGCATTTGCCATAGACCAGCTCCACACTAAACGCTCTGCAACAGAGGCTGGTGTTTAAGTCTTGCAACAATCCTATGAAGCGATTAATAATAGTATCCCCCTTTTACAGATGGGAGACTGAGGCACAGAAACATTCACTACTTACCTGGTGTCACACCGTAGGTAAGTTGGTGGGTTCAACATTTTTAAAAATATACT
Organism: Hystrix cristata; assembly: GCA_004026905.1. Taxonomy (NCBI): domain Eukaryota; kingdom Metazoa; phylum Chordata; class Mammalia; order Rodentia; family Hystricidae; genus Hystrix; species Hystrix cristata. The sequence continues at coordinate 6,281 of PVJO010031238.1, forward strand.
TATTTATTTTTAATAGTACATGTTTGCAGTACATAATGTTTATATTCCTTACATGAAGTTGGTACATGCATGTAACACATTCTAATTCCTTTTTTCACCACCTTTCCCTAAACCTATGTATTATGGCTCTAATGATTCTTGTTAATAATGGCTGATATGGTTAATGGTAATATGGTAAGATGAGAGATGAGAGAGAGAGAGATGAGAGAGATATCACTATGGTCATTATTGTAGATATTTTAAATGGGGAGATTACAGATCATATCCTATATTTCACATATATATATGCATATCACTATGTACATTATATGTACATACACAAAAGCTATAGATATTCACAAGCATTATAAAAGACTAGATTAAATATTCTTTCTTCAAATTAATTTACGAATCTAGGAAAAGCTTATAATCAAGCTACAATTTCTTCAAAGTAAAAGAAAGTTTGAATGTGGCTTAGAAAATAGTATCTCTGAAGTCTATAAAGTTTAAGCATTTCTAATACAAATGTGGCCTTATATAGACACTCTACAAAATGCTATTGGGTGTAAACTGGAACCATAGTGAAAAGGACCAGTTTTACATAGCAACCTGATGGAGGTTATGGCATACTGTAATAAAAGTAAAAAAAGAAAAAAAAACACCATTCTAAAAGAGCAGCATTGCTACTTTAAAATTAAAATTTCAAACAAAGTTAAAATTGTTAAAAAAAAGTTGAAAAAAATTCAGTAAGCATTGTGTAACTTACTTTTCATGAGTTTCTGGGCTTAGTCCTACAATACCACCTCTATCATCTCAGCACATTGGCCATGGCTATATCATATTTTTGTGCATCTTATATCTATAGACATATTGCAATTGTGTAATAAAACCAGTCTGTATACACATGTGACCAATGACTCTCGGTGTCATGAGGATACAGAAGGACTGAGCACAGCAGTCCTGGATGGAGCTACAAAACTATCTTTAGGAACATTTATTCCTAACCTCTCTCTAGGGGACTCTCAGTTTTGCATTTTCCAGACTTTATTTGCAGTGGCTTGGGTGTTGTTTGCCTTCCCAAAGCCTCTTGTGTTGGAGTCTTGGTACCCACAGTGATAGTAATGAGAAGTGACATGGAATCTTTGAGAGGTGGAGCTAGGGTGAGGGTCTTGGGTCAGTTGGGGCCTAGGCACCTCTCATAGGACACTGGTTTGTTTCAGGACTGTTAGAGAAGCCTGAGCCTGGTCCCAGCCCGTCTGCCTCCTGCCTCCCCATGTGATCCTTCCTACCACATGTGTTCCTCCACTGCCAGCCTCCATGAAGTGACAGAGCTAAGAGGGCCCTTACTACTACTGGGATGGTACCAGTATGAGCTACAAGATAAACAAACCTCTTTGCTTTCAAAAGTAGCATGCCTCAGGTGTTTTCTTATACCATTGTAAAGCTGATGAATACAATATTATCAACTATATTCCTCTGCAGAGTCCTATTAAATTCATGTGATAGGCAAAAATACCAGAAACCACACGTTCTTTCTTGCCACTGCCTATCTATATGCAGAGCCTCCTCAATTTACAGTGGGGTTACAGCTCAGTGAAGCCACAATAAACTGAAAATACCATAGGCTAGACTTTAGTATACCTAACCTACTGAATATCACAGCTCAGCCCCGAAGGCACAGCTTACTCAGTCGCTTACCCTTGTGACCATGTGGTTGCCTGGGAGCTGCAGCTCACCGCCAGTGCCCAGGACCAGAGAGAGTGCTGCTCCACATCTCATTAGCCAGGGAAAAAGTCAAAATTGAAAATTCAAACTGTGGTTTCTATTGAATGCACAATACTTTCGAACCATTGTAAAAGTAAAAACCACAAACAGAACCATCATGTGTTGGGGGACTGTGTGCTACTTATTCATTGTCTTTATCTTCCTTTCCAATTTTGCCCAAAATAACTACAGTTAAAAGTATTAGCTAGCAGTGGGAGGGAAAGGAAGGCTTGTCTGCAATCCTTACCATGATGCATGGAGTGCTCCTCATAGAAGAACCATGTGTGAAGAGCAATGTGTTAGGTGAGGAACCTGAAAACTATTAACATCTAATAGTGAAGTACAAGCACCAAAACAAGCGAACAAAAAAATTAAAAATATAAGTCAGTAAGCCGTATAATTTCAGGTAAAACAAAGGCAAAGACCAAACCACCCAGACATAGCAACACTACAAAAGTAACCGAGAAGATCATAGGAAACATGAGTGGTCACCAAATTAACACAATTTTAATAGAATGGTGAGACAGAGAGCAGAAGGGGCACATACAGTCTAGATAAGGTAAGAAATTATGGCTCAGGGAAAAGCTGTGGTTGAAATTTATTGATAGGCAAGTAGAGAGGTCCACAAAATGCAGTAAAAGAAACTAGGAGAAAGACAGAAATTAGGCAGGAATGGGTGATGTTAAACTGAACAACTGGTTATCGGAGAAGACAAGACTCTTGAAATATTTCTAGGAGGAATAATAAATGTGTACCACAGGATGGGGGAGGAAGTATGTCAGAAGGTCATCAGGAAGAACACGGGAAAGTTTTCAGCAGTAATCTCCTTTTAAAAGCCACCTTTTAAAAAAGAAAAAAGTGAGGGCAAACCAGTGTGTACAGAAGACAATCTATTAAAGTATAGTGATAAATTGCTAGAAATTGTATAAGAATCTTTTATTTCGAGAAGCGAAGTTTTACTCGAGTGTAGTAAGTGTACGCATGCCGGACTCTCCTGTGTTCTGCATGTCTGGTCATCTGTCACACACAGTTCTTATGTTATTCTCCAGGCCGGTTGAGGGGGAGGAGTAAAGAGCACCCCTATCTCTGGCTTCTCTCCTTTGCTTGCATTGAGATGCAGACCATACATGATTTTTATTTCAATCAATGTGCTTTTCATAAGACATTTGTATAGAAGAATCGTTGTGGTGTTCTGAATATGGAATGCCCCTGAAAAGAACTGAAATATTTGCCTTAGGGTAGCATATGGTCTGAAAAAGTTTTCAAACTTTAAGATGATTTACACACATTTCTTTCACAAAAAGCAGGTGCTTCATATGTGCTGACATCTTCGATCCAGCTAGCAAATATTTTCTAAAAAATACACACATCTGTCCTTATAAAGTGGAATGACATTTAATAAGTGAAAATGAAATATTTTTCTGAAAGAATCCTGAGAGAATATTTTAGAAATATTTTGAAAATAGTTTGCTTAATTTATTTCATTGATTAAAAAAAACAGTTTTGGGGGTTGGAGATTTAGCTCAGTGGTAGAATGCTTGCTTAGCAAGTGCAAGACCCCAAATTCAAGTCCCAGAACCCCCTCAGAAAAAAACAAAAAAAAACCCCAGTCTTCTTAAGTACTTCTATTACACACTGCTGTGAGCTAAGAAAAAAACATTTTATTCTAAATCTTCAACAGAGAATTTAAGCTTCTAATGCATTCATTACAATGATAAATGCATAAAGTATCTAGTTTGGAAAAAAGCTGATATTAGATTAAACTGAAATTTGCTAGGTGAATTTTAACAAGAATATTTCCATAATTAGATGACATTAAGAAATTGATATTACCATCATTATTTAATGATCAAAATGATCGTTTTCATTCAGTATTAGATAATTTTTTCAAGATAAATTATTCTGTCTACAACCAACCTTTATGTGTTTTTGACCCCAAGAGTTAATTTTTGATTGGAATTGTCAGATGAAGGCAAAGTTATGATTTTTTTTTTTTTAAAGGATGCTGGGTGGAAGTGAGGGCAAAGACTGACTGTATGGTGGAAAACCCAATGAATACCTCAGCCAGGGAAGAGCCACGTGACAGAAGGTACCTCGGTGCAACGGATGGTAACAGCCCTTTTCTCTGTGCTCTTCATCCCCATCGCCCATTTCTCCAGCCTAATCATTATAAAACTGTTCAGTCCCAATCAAAGGACATTCTCCAATATCCCTGACCAGTATTTCTCAAAACTGCCAAGGTCATGCACAGAAAGAAAAGGCTGATAAACTGCCTGCTCCAGACATCAGTTTGGATCTTATATATAACAGTGGTTGGCACCTAGCAGACAGCCTATGATGATAGCTTTTTTCCCTGTGATATACAAGGTCCAAATTGCAGCATATATGGTTTGCTTTACAGATCCACTCAAAGGATTTTCTCAGGATATTTAAAAAGCTATAAGAAATAGTTTCCCTTGTCATCTGGAATATCTTGGTGAGAAAATCTAAGTCAACTCACTAGAGACATATACCAAAGATTTGCCCAGAATTGCCACAAACACAACTAAAGTCATCATATCACAGGGATACATGCATGTCCATGTTTACAGCAGCATAACTCACAAGAACTAAACGATGGAAGTGGCCTATATGTCCATCAGCAGGCGAACAGATAAAGAAAATGCAGTATTTACACACAACGGAGCACAACTCAGCCATAAAGGATAAATTTGAGTTATTTGTAGGGAAATGGATGAAACTCAAAACCATAATGCTAACCAAAATAAGTCAGAAACAGAAGGTGAAATACTGCATAGCTTCTTTAATAGGAGAGACCCAAAATAAAAATAATTTTAAGAGCAAAACGAGAGTCATGTTAAGAGACAAGGAGGTAAAGTTTGTAGAGATGGGGAAGAAGATTGGGGAAAAGATAAAGAGGGAAAGTTGAGAGAGCCAGGAGGAGTAAAAATGATCAAAATGTGATAAATACACAATCAATTCCCCAAACTGAATATAATCACTATGTGCCTCACACACTAATAAAAAATTTGTAAAGTACATGTGCAAACATATAACATGTGTATGATTTCCAGTGTACAGATATTACATGATGTATTTCATAGATTTAAAAAATCTTTCATGTCATGAAAAATGATGAAATTAATATTTTTTAAATCACAGAACAAATAAATGTGTGTACCTGCAAAAAAAGAACTTCACATTTCATTTTAAATGAAATTAGGAAGCCACTAGCTCTGTGCAAGGATATTTCATGACCTGATTTATAATTTTAAAACATCATTCTAACAGCTGGACAAGGTAGCATGGGCCTGCAATCACAGCACTAGGGGAGGCTGAGGAAGGCAGATCACAAGTTCAAGCTTTGCCTAGGGATATCAAAGACTTAATGAGATCCTGTCTCAAAATAAAAAATGAAAAAGGCCGAGAGGTAGCTCAGTACAAAGACCCTGGGTTCAATCCTTGTACCACAGGTAATAATAATAATGATAGTTTGAGCAACAGTGTTATTGGTCTGATTTCCATTTTTATTTATATTTCTTGATCCATCAATTCCATATAATAGTTACTGATGCCATAAATGAAAGACAAGGAAACTTCCTCTTTACCTAATGCCTAGTCATTGTTACAGTTTTATTTTTATTATTTACTAGTTATCTTTACAAATTTACAAAGTATTCCAAATATATTTAAACCCCTATTTCATGAGCCTCAACATTTTGGGGCAGGGGGTGGTGCTGGGGATTGAATTTAGGGCCTTGTACTTGTGAAGCAAGCGTTCTACCACTGAGCTAAATCCCCAACCCCAATCCTCAACTTTTAACTCAAGCTTAGTCTTTTAAAAACTTATTATGATAGAAAACCAAAAAAGATTCATGTCCTGCCTAATAACTTTAAGCAATCCTAAAAGTAAAAAGAATAGTTAAGAAAATCCACCCAAGTGTCAGTATGCAGAAATAGCTCTATCTTTAAATCTGGTGAATATTATTTTAAGCACATCCCTACATAAATACATACCAAAAGAAAATGGAAAGAGAAGTTTAGGTAGATTACATTTTAATAAAAGTATAAAATTTAACTGAAAGAAATGGGAAAAAATAGTCAACCTCAAGAAATTTTAACTTTACACAAATGTTTTTCTCTCATTGCCAGATATATCAATTTCTAAAAACTCTTCTAAACTTAATTTAAAATAAATAAATACAGATATACCTATTCCACATTCATAACTCATTCTTGCATTCATCGTATTTTTACATCTACTTTTTTTTGTGGGGGGTACTGGGGATTGAACTCAGGGCCTTGCCCTAGCTAGGCAAGTGGTCTGCCACTCGAGTTAAACCCCAACCCCACGTCTACTTCCTTGTATGAGTGCTGTAGTCAGTGTTTGCCAGAGAAACAGATTTCATGCAGGACCCAGAAATTCACAAGATTAGCTTGCAATATCCACCCTCAGAGTCAAATGTAGAAGAGTATGAGAGGCCTGTCCGTGTACCAGAGATCTGAAGAATCCAGCCGAAGGCCTGGAGCCCGCGGAGTCTGCGATGAAGACTGAAGGGTCCGCGCCAGAAAGCCCGGGTAGTGCTGGAGGCTGGAGAATCTGGCCAGCCGCTGCTAGAGGCTGCACTGTCTGCGCCAGAAGCCAGGAGATAACACCCAAGGCGAAGGCGAAGACGGAGCTCCCCAGAAGAGAACAGCAGCCATCCTCGGCGATGGTGAGGAAGATGAGCCACAGTGAAGCTCCCCCACGGAAAATCGGCTGAAATACCTGCCTCTCTCTTCCTTTTATACTATTCTAACAAGATCCTCCTTAAATAGGTCTTCCACACCCAGAACCATGCCGACTCAACTCAGCCGGGTGTTGCCACTCAAGTTGACAGTTAATCAGTTAACCACCTCAATGAGATAGGCCTATAATATTCCTTTTTCTAATAGTCTCATCAGGCTTTGGTAAAGTTATTCTGGTTTTATAAACTGCGTTGAGGAGCATTTTCTCTTTTTCTGTTCTCTAGAAGATTGTGCAATCCCTCAAACATTTGTTAGATTTCACTTTTGAAGCTTTATCAACAAGGAGTTTTGTTTATAATTATGGACATTATGAATGGAATTTAGTATTATGATATTTTAATTTTCAATTTAGTCTTTTATCAGTTTTGTTGGAATGCATTTTTAGGAATTTATAAGAAAAATTTTCGAATTTGTTGCTATACAGTTGCTGTGGGTTTTTTTCTTTAAAAACTTTTTATTTTTATTAGTCCCTGTTTGTAGTACATACTGAGTCCATTTCTTGTGGAGAGTTCGTACATGAGTGTAACGCATCTAAATTCTTTTTTTATCCCCTTCTCCCTCTTTCCTTTCTCCCTCCCCCATCTTTTTTTTTATTATTTTAGTTTTAGTACATGTATATAGTGCATAACATTTACATTCCTTACGCTCTTTCAGATATCTGCAGAATCTGTAGTGGTATCTTATTTTACACTCTTGATATTGTATTGGTTATCTGTGTGTGTGTGTGTGTGTGTGTGTGTGTGTGTCCCTCCTTCCTTCTCTTTCTTTCTCACCAATCACACAACTTTTGGAGTTGTTAATACTTTATTGGGTATTTATTTTATTTAATTAATTTCTAGTCCTAATTTTCTTATGCATTTTCATTCTTCTGCTACACCCTTTGATTTAATTTTACTGTGCTTTATCTCAGTGCTTGCCAGCCTTTTTTCTTTTCTAATGTTATTTTAAAATGATAATCCCCCTCAGCAAATGCTTTAGCTACAACCCATAAGATTTGTTAGGTATTATTTTATTATCATTTGTTAAAATGTTGTCTGGTTTCCATTATGATTCCCTCTGTTGTATCAATTGTTTGGAAATGTATTTATTATTTTATAAATGTATTATTTCTAGCATGGTGGCATATGGTTATATCAATTCGTTGTTAATTACTATAACAAAATACTTAGGTCTAAGCTACTCTATAAAGAAAAGAATTTTATTTCTTTCACCATTTTGGAGGCTGAAAGTGCCAACAGCATGTCATAAGCTTCGGTGAGGACCTCCCGTGGCTCCCTCATCCTCCGGCAGGACTGCATGTGCTAGTGCAGCAGTTTGGTCTGTGTTCTTCTTACAAAGCCAGTAGGATGCAATCACAAGAGTGCCACCCAATGACCTTAGCTATGCTTAATCAGTCTCCAAAGAACCGCCTGTGAGCATCATTGCTGAATTAGATCTCCAGCCTCCGAACACCATTAATACATGACTCTGGTCACTAAGCTCCTGCAAGAGTTTAAAGGACCAAACCACATTAATGGCTGAACATAGCACTAAGTATGTTGTAATTTTTTCATGTTGGTTTATGCCTTGGCCTTTGATGAATTTTTAAAATTTAAACTGTTTATTTTTTAATAACTGATACATAAAAACACGGAAATTATACATATAAATGAGACACCTGTGATGATTTAATAGTACATGTGTACGTTGTGTAATATTTAAATCAGGTTAAACTA
>PVJO010031239.1:0-14311 GCA_004026905.1 Hystrix cristata
CAATCAAGAGTGAAATGTGGGTGCTTAGAGAAATGAGATGCATTATTTCCTAGAACAGGGAACATTTATCTTTATCTTGACAGAATGGAAGTCCCAGGAAAAGGTGATCCACATCCCAGAAGGGTACCAGCCCATTCTACAGGTATGGACATTGTTTGTTGTTTTTGTGGCTGCTGTCTTTAAATATTCTTTAGAGTCTCTCATCCTGCTCCTTTGTCTTAAGATCAGGTCCCTGCTCTTTACTTTCTCAATTAAGCAAATTTACAAACTTTCTGCATTCCTGAGGTATTTTGGGCATGATGGGTCAGGAAGGGAAGACACCTAAATTTAAACGAAGGAATGCAGGATTGCCTTGGGTAAGTTCAGCTGGGTCTGGAAGTTGCAGTCTTCTTAAAAGTATAATTTTTAATTATGATTTCTTATCTCCTTTCTACCTGTCTTTTATTTCTTCCATCCTATGTGCCACCTGTAGAAAGAAGCAGTTCCAATAAGAATGAGAGAAGGAATGGTGGAGCAAGACAGGAATTTATTCCCAGTTTGGCCACATCAGGAAACTGTCCAGAAAACTGTGCTCCCTGGACTAGCTAGAGCTTTAGCAGTATACAGAAGAAGAAAAAAAGTGGGGAGCAAGAGGTATGCGTATGTGTAGCAATTTTAACCAGTCTGTGGGGGCCTGAGAGTTGAAAAACTAGCATGCGCATGTTGCAAGCTCCGTATTGCAGGTCCTGCTGCTGCTGGGCTCGGGTGCCATAGGAGACAGTTTCCACTACCAGCATGAGACGAAGGTGAAAAGGAAACAAAGACAATTCAAACACATTAGAAAAACAAGTGAGTCACTATAATAACTAGGGAATTTAAATTTCTCAATTATAAAGTAGCCCTGCTAGACTTTGAGTTATTCTTCACTGAGTTTTTTCCACATGTATGTGTATCACATAATCAAAAAAAGTCTATTTGTCTTTCAATCCTGAATATCTTTATTTAGACTAATTTGTAGAGCCCCAGTCAAAGAAACTAGGTGGATAAAGGAAAAAAATGTTTTCTGCCCATATGTGTATATGGTGGGGATAGGGGTCTTTCGGACTGCCCTATAAGGGTTCAATAAGTGAGTCTGTAAAATGAACTAACACTAGACAGATCAACAGGAGAAAAAGTGCAGAAAAATTATTATGTGCTTAGGGGCACCAGTTTAAAGAAAAGTGAATAGGTCAGTACTCAGTGAAGTCTGGAAGCTTTTGCACCCTAGTGATAGGAAACAGATAAGAGAAGGATATGGCAACTTAAAGGAAAGTAAATGATTTTTGGAAAAATGAATGGTATCACAGAAGAAGAATGGGCGATGGTCTGTGATAAGCATGTTTCGGTGTGGAATTGACTGCCAGTCTCTTCTAAGATACCAGTTCAATCTTCCCAGTTGATGGGAAGGGGGCTCTTAGCAATTGAATTCCTTTTAGAGAGTCTGCCTAAATTTAGCCAGTGGAGGAAAATTCAGAGGAAACTCCTCTTGCATCTGTAGTTCCTTCAGTGCCTTCTCTTTTTTGGGTGGATGGGTGCTGGGGATCGAACTCAGGGCCTTGTGCTTGCTAGGAAAGTCTCTGCCACTTGAGTTAAATTCTCAATCCTTGTGCCTTCATTTTAGGGTGGCACTTTTCTGAACTTTTTAATCCACACTCACAAACACAATCAAAAAGTCAATACTACTTGGGCATAGGGGCTTCAGCCTGTTGTCTAAGCACGTGGAAGGCTGAGGAGGATCACAAGTTCAAGGCTAGTCTAGACTATGTCAGCAAGACACTTTCTCAAAAAATCAGAAAAAAAAAAACAAGCAAATACTTTTATACTTTTTTTTATTGCAATTTTGCATATAGAACTACAGCTCAGAAAGATTTAGTTACTCAAGGTTTGCAAATTACAGGCATGTAGTTTGACCCAGACACTACCAGAGATCTGAGTTCTTAGACTTCATGTTGCTTCTTGTCATAGTACTAGAGGCTAGACATTTTATATGTACAAATATCTCTTGTAAGATAAGCAATATGTGTGAAGTATAAAGGTTTGATAAGTTGGTAAATTTCTCCAGACCACACGTTTACTTTGAGTGAGAATTTGCTTCGATGAACAGGTACATTGTGAATGAAAGGAGAGAAATTGATTACTAACATTTCTCATAGGTAAGAATGATTTTTTTTTTTTTGGTTAAAGTAGGAATGTTGTGCAAAACAGAATAATTTATTTTCCCTACAACTTCATCCTCTCCATTTATGATAAATTCTTATTTCTCCTTTCCAAGTATATACACAGGTTGAATAGGGCTTCTATTTGACATGAAAATGCTACCTATCTTGCTCTCTACAACAATAGGATGTGTTTATTGTAATGACTGCTTACTGTATAATGATTTGCAAGACCATAAAAGATGCTTTTACGCAATATGTAGGCTAGTTATGTACCAATTCTACTGGAGAGAAGGTATGATGAGGAAATTAGAGTGACCTGTGTCCTGGTGAGAGAGAACAGTGTGCTGTGCATAAAGGGATGTGAGTGTTAACATATGAAAGTGGATTATGACAAAAATTCGAGTTCAGCTGGTTGAGTTCAGCTCTTCTAAAAAGCCTGACGGATTTCACTAGAAAGGAACACATTTGGGAGAATGTTTCGCCTTCTTTCATTTGGTGAATCTGTTTGAGTAAACTTTTGCTTGTGACCATCCTTTCCACTGCTCTACCATCCTCAGAATGGATTCCAGTTTATCTCAGTGAAACTGACCAGAGCAGAATAAATACAAATATTTACACGATTCACCTGACATTTGAATAGTCCTTTTCCTGGATGGAAATTGTGGTAGACAAGATTTACCACCCAACGTATGACTGTAGGAGCCCAGAATGTGCCACCCCTAATATGCCTCACTTTCTTAAGGATTATTTTGGGCTCATATTTTTAAGAGCCATCTGCAAGAAGAGAAGCTTTGAATATGGCATAAGTTACACTTTTGTAAGGAAAATTTACATTTATAAAGTACGTTTCCATTTTAAGAGTATCTCTTATGTACAAGAGAAGGATAACTATAAATCACAAGTCATAAGTGGAGAAAGCAGCAATTTAAACATGCATAACAAAGTTTACTGATGTTTACTTTTGTCACTTGGTCTCCTTCTCTTAACCTCTTCTACACTCTTCTTTATTAAAGTTCAAGATGGTATTTAAACCTGCATTTTAAGCTATCTCTTTGGGTTACTCATCCCGTATATGAGATAATAGATGTTAAAAAAAAAATCGATTTGCTCTTCTCTTACTAAGCTGTCTTTTGTTACAAAATCCCCGCCTGAAAATTTAGAATGGAAGAAGAAAAATATTTCTTCCCTTCTACAAACCTATAACCAAACACAAAAACAAACACAAAAAAATAATCAGCTGTTACAGAAATGAATTTCTAAACTGAAATCCTTACCAAACAGGGAAGCTGGATTTCTCTTATGAAGGCCTATGAATATTTAACAGAAGCCCTCAGCTCTTATGTATTCATGCCTATTTCCATATGTAATTTAGTCAGACAGGTTCTGGGACACTAAAAAGAAAAATAACTAATTAGCAGGCATCTAAATTGGAGAAAAAAATGTAAAGAAAATTTTAAATAATTCCAGAATTGTGTTGCCTTTGAGGAACAAATTGAAATAGACTTTTTAAAATAGTAAAATAAGCCATAAATATGGTACTCTAAAATACTTCCTTGTGGTTTAATTGAGAGAGTGCTGCACAAGGGTAAAGTCTATTTACCTGCCATACAAACGTTTTATACTTGTTTCCTTTTCTCATTTTGGGCAGTTTTGGGGTAACCCTGTAACTCTTGTAAATTTAATGTTTACTGTGGAAACATTGGGAAAATCTTATGCTACAGGGAAGTAACTCCCAAACTGTTAGATGTGCCAAGTTTGCATCTCACGACTCTGAAGAATGGGCTCGTGGACAAAGGAGGTGAAGAGAAGGACAGTTTTATTGCGAGAAAGCTCCTAAGAGGCAGGAGGGGTCTCAAAAGTGGGGTTGTCACTGAGACTCTTTGTCTAGGAGGTTTTTATACAGTAAAATCACAGCACAGGTGACCTTGAGTCAAACTATAACCAACATATAGGACTCAAGTCACTGCGCTGATACTTATCTAATAGAAAAACAAGGTAGTAGCAAGGGGATGTGGCAGGGAGAAGACCAAAGGCATTTCTGGAAAGGGCAGGAGTGACAGTCAGAGTGTTCTGGTCATCTGTCTTTGTGTTTGTTAATGTTGTGTCCATATGTGTTATGTTGTTCAGGCTTATTGGACCAGATGGTGCTACTTCCAGTACAACTTTGAGGTGTTGTTTATTTCTGGGAAGGCTTGTAGGCCTAGCTGTGGTGTCTCCTTTTGGGGCCAATTTCTATCACCTCAGTCCTTGACCACAGGCCTGGTTTTCCTCATCTCTACTCTGACTCTATGTTGAACCCATTCTCTTTTTAACTGCCTATGAATCTCTACCTGGCTCAGCTATCTGCACTAATCAGATTTACACTCAAATACAGGGAGACAAAACAGTAAGATCAAAAAACTTGCCCAAAAGCCAACTCATCAAAGATGCTCTTCTATTAAATGAATAATGTATCAGTTACCTTTCTAGAGCCACTGGTTTGCAAGACAGCAGATTTAATATAGGACATTTATAAGTTACAACATTCACCTATAAGCCAAATGAAGGAAGAGAAGAGTCCCAAATGTCTATCGATGCACTGGAGACCCAAAAGATCCAGTTAAGGGCTGGGAGCCCACAGCACTGTCCCATGTACATCTGCATCTGCAGATGATGGCTGAAGAAATCTTTACTGGAACCAGGATATGGTGCTCAGAGTGGAGATGAAGACCAGAACTCTCCTGAAGCAACAGTAGCCATCCTCCATGACAACAAGGCCCTGAGCACCTTCTTTGATGAGAACAGCAGAGTTCCCTTCAGGAGAACAAGCTGCAGCAGAGCTTATCCAGGGGAATAGCCTCTGCAGCAGAGCTTCTCCTGGGAAACAGCCCGCCAACTAGCTACAGCTCCCACTCTCTTCTAGTAAAAGGCCTCTGGTCATTTTTCCATTGTCCTGTTTGTTCTCCACAACCATGTTCTCCTTTGTTCATCCTGCAGTCCACAGCTCTCCTCTGGCCCAATGCTTCAGGTCACCCTGCTGGCTCTCTGCTCTTGATTTCCAACAAAGATCTGGCCAAAAGCCCTCAACTATAACTATGCTGCCATCCCAACACCGGACTGCACTGAAATTTTTCTGTCACCAAGCAATATCTCCAAACACAAGCAACATGCAGACTAAACTCTGCCAAAACATACATTTACCACCTGGCATCCAGCAGCCAATGCAGTCTTTCTCAACAGAGGCCTCCCAAGCCTCATCCTAGCCAGTAGGACTTCCATCATTTACTCTGGTTTTCCAGGCTCTGACCAGAGTCTCCCATATAATGAGTTTAGCACATTCTAGGGCTTCTTCTTTGGACAGTCTCTCAAAACCTTCTCAAATTAATTCCAAAGGTTATTAAGCCACATAGCCAGGCAACATTACAGCAAGGACCCCACTCCTGGTACCAAATTTTGTCTTAGTCACTTTTCTTTCATTGCTAAGATAAAATACTTGACACCCAAAATTAAGGGAAGAAATGTTTATTTGTCTCAGTTTGTAGAGGTTTCAGTTCACAATTGGCTGGATCCAAGGCAGGGTGGCCTGGCAGGCAGGCAGAAGGCAGGAAGGCAAGCAAGGGAAGCAAAAAGGGGTAGGCAAGCCTTTTTCTATCTCTTGTATTTTATCAAGGCTGCCGAATCAGGGTGGTGCCAAACCAATCAGTGGATTGATTTAGTAATCACATGTCCTTAATCCCAGCATTACACACTCTAGATTCAGCCACCTCTGAAAAAGCCCCATGTGTGACCTCTTGAGGCTTTGGGGAAACATCTAGACACAAACCACAATAAATAATATAAAGCTAAAAACTAGTATTCCTTCTTTTTTGACTTATTTAATATTGGTGTTTCTCTTCACAATCCTTCTATTGACTTGCTCTTAGATTTTTCATGATACTGGGAAATATCTTTGTGATTATACATCAGTTTACTTATCTCTCTTCTAAGCTTTTGTTCTCCCTAGAATAGAGTCAGAGCTGAGAAAACAGCTCTACCATATAGCACTTTTGCATGCTGAGCACTGTGAACTTCAAAGAAACAGCCTCAGAAACAAGGTCTCTCTGACATTTGCCTTCCCTTATGTCTCTTGACCCTCATTCTTTCCCAAAGCAAGTTACAGAAACTAAAATTCTCCTTGGTGGGCCATAGAACTAGAACGACTTTTTCCCAAAGTCAGCTATAACATTAAAACTATTACTCTACCTTCCCCTGTTTTCCTAAGATCTGGCCATAAGAAATTCTCTAAACTGGATGTGGTGGCACACATGGACATTTAGAGCACTGGGGAGGATGAGGCAGGAGGATAGCACATTTGAGGTCATCCTGCTCTTAACAGTGAGACACTTTCTCAACAAACAGCAGGAAATTCCCTTATCTTCCTTTGTCTGGAGGGGTCCTGCTCCAATACCCAGGAGAACAGAATACTAAACAGAAAGTTCAAGAAGAATCTGGACAGGATTTGTAGTTCATTTTCTGTGCTTGGTTCTATCATGGTGGAGAGGCACGCCAGAGAAGCATCTGTGTACAAAATATCAAATGTGTCTTAGACCCCCAGAGGAGGTGCCAGGCTCAATTTGCAGCAAACATCTAGTTTTCAGAGGGTGAACCCCTGGAGAAAAGCATTAACCCATTCATGAGGGTAGATCTCTTATGACCCAAATGCCTCACCACCTCTCAACATTATGACACTGAGTTTATATGCTACAACATGAGCTTTGGTGAAGACAAACCATGGTCAAACCATAGCATTGGGTTTTCCTACATCTGGCAACTAACACTTACTTCTATGCTGTTGAACATTCTTCATCAAAGCTTGATGTAAATTTGGATAGTTTCCCCTGTATCCATAGGTCTTCATCCTATTTTTGACTAAAACTTTGGTCAAATAAATGTGTTATGCTCTTCTCTCTTCAGGCTATCTTTTCTCACAGAGATGTTGGCCATGATCCTCAAGAGGTCTGAGGCAGGTACCAAACCCTCATGACTCCTAGAGCAGGATTATTCTCTCCACTTGCCTCTACCATCTTTTCAAAAATTTTAAAATGGTAGAGGAAAAAAAAAACAAAAAACAAAAGACAAAAACTAAACTAAATAGGTTGGAATATACTAACAACCAGTCAGAAAATTTAAACTCAACCAATCTAAAAGAAATCATTGGACACTCAGGCACAAATGATAAAAGAAACATATTTCTTGAATTATACATCTGACCAGTGTATTCTATGCTCCATGCTGTAGTGTAGTCACTCTCCAGCTCAGGAGAGAACAAAAATATCTTTGCCAGACAACTCTTAACATTTTGCATATCAGGATTAAACCGCTTTTAGTTTTTAACCACTGAACAGACAGAATTCATAATTTGGAAGTAAGACAGATGTCTGAGCACAATGACATTACAAAATCATGTGGTTAGCACTGGTAGGTTACTTTGCCCACACCTCCTTTTTTGCATCTTGGACAATATATATTGACTGTCTACAATATTATAAATAAGTGATGTTGAAAAGTCTCAAATTCTGCAGTATTTCTCCACAAGGGAAGAAATGTTATTAAGCATTGTATTAGAGTAAAACTAAAGAAAGGAAGCCACCAGGGCCAGTGACTCAGAACTCAGACAGTGAAAGCCAGTCCAGTGGGGACTGAGAGTTGTGGAAGAGGGTCCAAGTTTTTCCATAGCTGTTGTCCTAGAAAATGCCCTACCAAGTGATCTAGTTTCTTCTCTAAGGCCACTCCAATTATCAGGATTTAGCTAAAATGTATTGTGAATGAATGTAAAAAGTCATTAAACCTATATTTTATAGCAGTATTTTTTCATCTCCTCATAATCTTACTTAGGTTGCACATTGTCACATTATATCTCAGTATACTTCAGTAGCCCCAAGTGCTAAATAATGGACGTGAACTTGTAGAACTTTAATCTTCACAGGACTTAATTTTAAAGATTGCCACTAACTGATTGCTAGTAATAAGACAGAAGTGTTTAAGAACCCAATTTAAAAAATTTAAAAGCCCATGTTAATGTAAGATGTCATTATCATTGCCCAAGCATTCGTAAACATGAAATTAGCTTTCCAGCGAAAAGTTTGTGCTACTAAAATTTCTTAAGGTTGAGATTATTTAATAAGGAATATTTTGGTAAAGAATGAAATCCTCATAAATCAACCAGTTTTAAGTGAAGTATTTTTAAAGGGCAGAGGAGAAACTCATGCACAGGCAAAAACAGGAAATGAAATATAGGTAGAACACACAGGCAACAAAACTAGAGAAAATAAAGTATAAGAGTATTTGTACAGGAAAAATAACTTTCACTCTGTTCTTTGCTGACCACTTGCTCCCCAACTTCCCCAAATCATGCAAAGATTTTGCTTAAGCAACTGATTTTGTGGCTATTATTTTATTAATATGTGTCATGTACACAAGAGGAAACTATCTGTGAAACAAACAAGAACCATATGTCAATATTGGAGACCAAAATGCTAACAGGGCAGGAAAGAAGGCCTCACAAGCTCTGAGATGACAAGACTATTGTCTGACTGTTAATGTCCCATGGCAAAACTAGACCCAAAGGAGATGATGAAGGCAGCGGGTCGGCCAACGTAAGAGGAAGAGATATATTTAGAAATTCTACCATCCATTTTGACCTGCCTTTCTGCAGCTCACATGCTTTTTGCCGATGGAGTCATCTCCATCTTTTCCAGCCTAAGGAATTGTGCTCCTGACTCTACTCTTTTTCCTTTCTTCTTCTGCCTCTTTATTTTTATAGGCTGAAGAGGAAGTATGGAAAATGCAAAAAGAGTAAACATTATGCAAATCTTAAAAACTCAGTTCTACAGTTTTCAACTGTCTAAGCTTTTAGATTAAGCTTTTTGGTATAAACATGTATTGGATATGATAATTACCCAAGCTATCAAGAACCAAGTCTCTCATGGGGTTGTTTGGAATTTCATATCGAGAGTGCACCATCTCTCCTTCCCTTTGAAGTTTGTAACTTCTCTGTCTTTCTATATCATTCTTCTGGTTTTTGTACAAATTGGTACCATTTCACTACCTGATATTCTACCACCATAGGACTTTCTGTTTGAACACATATTATCATGCCATAACGATTTATTAACTCACTTGCTGGTAGTAGAATCTGAATAGAAATTTTTCCATACTTGCGGTCAATCAGGTAGGATCTAAATGTGTCTTTCGTTGTTATAGGGGTACGGTGACAATTAAGTAGTTTTGCCCCATTAGCTAGGATAATGAGTGAAGGCAAATTCTCTGAGAAATTATTATCCGTGTAAGTAACTCTGCTATCTATCTACCTTTATAGGTCATCTATTCCAAATTGTCACATCCCTTCCACAAGTTTACCAGATGTTTATTTAGCAGTTAGCCTGTATCCAGACACTGCCATGATGGGAATTTCATTTTTGTTGAAGTAGTTTATTTCACTTGATAGTATTACAAATTATTCAAAAGTTCAGATGAACAGAAATCTACTTACTTGAAAATCTGGTCTACGTATCCTATTTATGCCCTCGGGAGCAGTAAAATCTCATGATTAAAATGACAGTATTTCACATAGTTGAAGTAGTTATATTTCTCCCAAACTTTTCCACACTAAATATTCTCATCATCATTCTTTAGACAAACGTAAAAATACAGGTGAATATTCAGAGAAATTGAGAAAAAAATCATGAATAACAGTGTATTCATAGGTACAAAGGCTGCGGTGTGATACAAAGAGGCTTGCTACATTTGCTGGCAGAAGACCTGAGAGCAGATCTTCACAGTCTTGTGAAAACATTCCTTTGAGCACTTTAATCCACTTTCATAGACACAGAATGGTTAAGTATCTCACTGAAAGTCATATGCATTGTAAAAATCTGATAAAATTGAGACAGCATAGTGTCTCTAAATAAGTTCAGGCTACTTAACTTTTTCCAAGAGGACTTTCATAATCCATATTACTCTTCTTTCAAATTTTCTCTCCAATCCTGTCACTTTTTTATTTCCCCACCTGTCCTTTATAATCCAGCTACTGTATAAGTCTTTTACATCTGTAGTAGGCTGTATAGTGCTTCTGTGACTTATTTGTTCTCCATATCTTTACTTAGGTAACTTTATTCATGCCTCAGGTCTGCATATCATTTCCCTGGCTCTGTCTTTTTGAGTTCATGGAACTAAATTGGGTGTCTCTCTTATATGCTTTCATTCCTTCTCAGAAGTTCCTCACTGAAACATCAACCCATGTTTATTTGTTTACATTAACATACTAATAGCTTCATTTTAATTGACATCATCATGCAATTATCTCCACTAATTTTAAACATTAGATCTTTGTACAACAAGAACATAGGCTTAAGCATACAGTAGATATTCAGAATTACTGGTCTTATGAATAAATCGGTAAGTGAAGTAATACGTCCAAAGAAATAGAAGATATGTTCCCTCCCTGAAGGAGTGGGAAGCAAAAAATTGTACTTTGTTGGTCCAAGATTCCTTATTATTCAGCATTACTTCTATTTGTGAAATTACATCATATTTTTACTAGTCATCCCTCCAGTAGTATTTCTAGAGCAGTGGACAAATACCTTATGCAGTAGTTCTCACTCTTACTATGACTGTCTCCACAACAGTGCTGATTTCTTGGCCTCTTCAGCTGACACGGAAGCATGGCTAAGGATTTCTCTCAGAGTCCTCTCCTTACTGTCCACTGGTCAAAGCCTAGTCATACAGGAAGTACCTGTCTTCAGCCATCTGTCAAACATATAAAAGAATTCATGCACCATTTTAATTCCCGATTTCTAAGCATTCTACACATGAGAGACAGAAAACAAATGCAAGGGTTTCCCTTCAGGCACCTTTCCCAAAAGAATAAATTAAACATGACTTGATGTCTAAAGTGTTTCAACAAATACATTAAATTCCTGGAAATCACTGGAACCTCTACTTGAGGATGGTCATTCTTAGAAAGTGTTCAGGCACATTAATAAGAACAAGAGGCATCCTGTACAGGTACAAAATAACTGTGATGAATGTGATCATTATATGTACAATGTACCAATACATGTTCTTGGTAAAAAATAAAAAAATAAATGCATAAGACACTTCTTTGAAAAGAAAACAAGAACAACAGATGATAAAATTATACAATTTAGATAGGAGTTTTGAAATGTGGCATTATATCATTACCATTTTTCCCCCTGGATAACATGCAGAGAAGATTTAACCCTCATAGAACAAACAGCATTACATAGGGCAAACAGGCTACCTCAGGAAAAGTCTGTGTTTATGGGTAATAGTGTGTTTTGTTTTGTTTTGTTTTGTTTTTTTGGTGCCAGGGATTGAACTGAAGGGACAGTGCATTTTAATAACTGACTCTTCCACACTTGCATCAGCACCCTAGATAGAAAATGCTAGAGCTCAACAGCTTTCTTTCACTTCACATCTTCTCTGGGCTTCAGAGCAGCAGACAGGACAGGCAGAGCAAGCAGGATAATTCAGTGTTGTGACTCTCTGCCCCTCTGATCAGCTCCTACTGCTTCTTCTCAAGGATACCCAAACTTCAAGGTAACTGTAGCAGTGCACTCACCACCAAATTTCTGACCAGGATGCCCAGATGCTGGAACCTCGTCTGACCCTCCACCATAACCAGGAACATGAGTTTTCTCTCTTTTTTTTTTCTTTTCTTTTTTTTAACCACTGTTTTCACTTTCTTACATCAAAATAATCATCCATTTTTGTCCCCCGGTCAATCTCCCCATGTGATTAGCTTTTTCTGTGCTTTTCACAGTGGAATGGACACTGCAGTATGTAGAAGAATCAGTTCTTTCCCTTCCCATCGCCTAAAGTGCCACCACCATCTATTTTTGGAAATATGGTTCTCATTTGTTTCCCTCTGATGAGAAAACATCTTAGGCATCTAAGTCATTGCTTTATCACTAGCGTTGTCTTTACTGAGTCACTTTGTGAGTTTCCCTCAAGATTTTTTTCTTTCTCAGAGAATTTGGGTGACTGGTGTCTGGGTCATGAAGACCTAAAATATAAATCCAACTTCAGAATTACAGCAGGAACTACCATTCCTTGTGCCGGAAGTCTTTTTGTTAAAACTATCCCATCAGACTTTCATCACTCTTGGAGCTTCAGGGTTTTTCCTCCTTTCTTTTCTTTCCTTTTTAAGGAAAACTGAGTTTCCAGTACATCATCTAGTCTGTTCATATCTTTTCTTCGAAGAGTTAAGGATGTAACTCCCAGGCCCCATAAAAATCAGTGGACATGAATTTTTTTCACGTGGAATTTTCAAAACACATTCACATGTGCACAATAGCTTTGATTTCATTCTTCTAAATACCTAAGATGGCACATCTATTCTGTCCTCATAATTAAGAAA
Source organism: Hystrix cristata (assembly GCA_004026905.1). Taxonomy (NCBI): domain Eukaryota; kingdom Metazoa; phylum Chordata; class Mammalia; order Rodentia; family Hystricidae; genus Hystrix; species Hystrix cristata. Next base: position 12,577 of record PVJO010031239.1, read on the forward strand.
ATTATCTAAAGAGAAACTGAAGGTAAAACTTAGACAGATAAAGCAGAGTCTTATTCTTTCCCAGATCCCTTTATTCTTTTCTCACTTTAAGTACTTCCATTCTAAGCCTTCTGAAACTCTCAGAGGTAAGACTTCCTCTCAACACCTACTTCCCCCTTCCCCCTTCCCCTTTGCTCTGTAATATTGGCCAATCAACTCTATTACACATTTGTACTGACCACTGAGTAAGCGGTGGGGGTCATTGTGAGAGAGGCACTTTTCATTCTGTAGAAAACCACACAGAATGGTTAGGGACACTTCCATGTCTTCAGAGCAACTGAATCTGAATTTTCTTTTTCTTTCTTTTTTTTTTTTTCTTCTGCATTTCAAAGACTAAACACTGGACTCTTAGTGTCTTTCTCCAAATGACTGGGAAGTAATAGGATGATAACATTCTTGAAGATGCCACAAGCACATCCCATCTCTGACGGTACATGGCTTTTAAAAAATTACCATTTTCATTGACAATAATAAATCCTCAAGTCAAAGTGAGGGGTTATTATGTTGGTTTATTTTTTAACAATAAGACCTGGAAATTCGGTGGAAAATAAAGTTTTAGAATTTGCCTTTTAAGAGTTGGGCTTTACTACTGAGGAAGGAAAGGGCTTCTATTCTGGGAAACAACATAGTTCATGACCAACTTGTTAAACTTACACTTTTAGCTTATTTGAGGTTTAGTTTAACTCAGCTAGAGGGTCTAAATCCCTTAATATGTGCTATTCCAAGCCAAGTTTTTAATGTTTCTCTTCCTCCTTACTATTAGAGGTGTTAATGAAATCTAATTAAAATTTTAATTATTTAGCACAGGAATTAGTTAATTTCATTTACTATCAACTTTTAGTGTTTCCATATTCCCTCCAACTTTACTGAAATGATCAAAAATTATTAATTTGGGGAATACCAAGCTGGTATTGTAGAGTATATAGGAACTAGAGCTATGAGGACTGTGATAATCAGTCCAGGACTCACTGTTCTCATAGAATATTATGTGTCTTGTTCTTTCAGAATAGCATCATTCATAACAGTAAGCAGCATCTACCTTCAGATAAAAAGAATGTGACTAGTGGGAAGAGAGTATGCCATGACTCTAAGGCCCATGACTGGGGTCTGTCTCCACAACACAGCACTTAGGGATCCTCAGCAACTCATTTAACCATTCGTATTTCAGTTCCCTTCAGTGAAAATAAAGGGCTTCACACCCTGACCTCTAAAGATTTCTAACACTTCTGCAATCACATGATTACCTAATTTTTAAATATTTGTCAAAGACATTTCACCTTAATTGTCTTGTATAGCACATAATCTCCAAAAACTGGTGAAGATGGCCTTTTGGTTCCAATTTTACAAATAATATAACTGTGACACAACGAATACTGTTGACTCATCTAAGTCACACAGTCAGTTTAACAATACGGCTACTTTTAAGATCAAGGTCGCAGGCCTTTTTTGACATTCAGGGACAAGGAGCCGAAAGACAGATCTAGACAACAGGACACGCTGGGCAGATAACAGCTCCAATCATTGATTTGTTTGTGTTTCATCTGGAAAATCAATATCATAGTGTTACTCTGGATATTTTAATGTCAGATTCAAATGATTTGATAGTGCTGCAAAGTGTTTTAAAGGTTGTAAAATGTATTTCAAATATATTAACCAGACTAAATACTGATGTTCAGAGGACATCATTTTTAACCAA
>PVJO010031240.1:0-14536 GCA_004026905.1 Hystrix cristata
CCTTCCCAACTCTGAAGACAGGAGGACAGGGCAGGGTGGAGCCGGCTTGCTAGGTTTCCCCAGGGCTCACCAGGAGGTCATCTACTTTTGCTCTGTCATATTCCTCCATGACTAGCCAATCTTCATCACAGCTAATGTCAAAAAAACCTTGGCTCAACTGCTTCTTTCAGGATTGCTTTCCTTGTGCAGGCTTCTAGTCAGGAAAAACTTGGGTTAAATGAATGCCTTTTCTTTTCTCTTGGTGATGTGTTTTGTTACAGATGCCTCAGCCACAATGTGACGATGGGCTAGGAAAGAGCATTTTCTTCCCATACAGGTGGAAATGTCTTCCACTGTGGAACTATAAAGATGTTACTAGGGCAGTTCTGAAGCAAGCATTTGAATTAGTATTTCCCTTTGAATGAGCTGAATCAAGGCATTCTGTGGCTCATTCCCTGAGATTCCTGAAAGCTGCTGTAGAGTGAGGGGTTTCCTGGAATCTCCCAGCCCAGGAAATCACTGCTGGCCAGAGAGGATTAATTCCTTCTCCCTGGGAGCATCTTCAGCCACTGAAATAACTCAGGTAACTCACGTAACTGAATTAAAGTTGGCTTTTACCACCTCCTCCCCTGTGTGGCATTGTCCCCCAAACAGCGCTAATATTCAGTCAGTACCTGCAAGTTCCATGTGCTGGGCAGAGCCCATGAGTTGTACCTGCGTTCGCCTGTTTAGGTCATTGTCATGTCAACACCCTCCTTATGAGAAGCCTCTGCTGTCACTCACCTGTGAAAGGGGATTTGAAAGCAGGGACTGAACCTAAGTCTCCCTAGCTCCAAAATCATGCTCACAGCCACTGTGTGTCCTGGTCCTAACTGACAAAACAGGACCACACATGCTAAAACTCTTGAAAAGAAACTTAACTCTGCATATTTATTTGAAGAATAAAAACCAAAGGAGGAATTGAAGACAGAAACACAACTGCCCAAGTATTCTGGCATCTACCTGGCTCCCCAGTATCCTCATTCCAGCAAGTCCTCTCCTGAAATCTGCAATGTAAACAAAATTCTCTCTACAAGTGTGTTTTCATCTGCACTTTACGCTTTTGTCCCATTTAGCCCATACTCTTCTGTATCTAGTCTATTCTTACAATCATTCGTTCTTTAAATTTAAAAATTGGAAAACTACCGGAAGAAGATAACTGCTCATCCATTTTTCTTTCCCTGGAATTAACGAATATTGACAAATTCATAATAATTTTTGTCCAATCTATTTTTAAGTTGTTCTGTTTTACAGAAATCATACATGCTTTTTAAATACAATTAAAGCAATGCAAGACATATAAATATGTAAAATTTAAAACTTGTTAAATTGAAAAATAGCTTCTGTTACCATTAGTTAACATAACGGGGTCATTTTGTCTGGTGACTCTCCAGAGAGAAAAGTAGACCTGACTCTGTTTCCGTTACTGAGCACTGAACACAGGGCCTGCAGTACATGAGGCAAGTGCCCATCCACTGAGCCACATCCCAGCCCTAAATATGTTTTATAAAACTGAGCTGTTATACGCTCTACTTTTATTTTTAAAGTATTTAGTGTAACATTGCAGGATTTTAACAGAGAAAAAGACAGAAAAACAAAAATGGAGGAACTGCTGAACTTTCCATTGAAGTTACTTCGGTAAAAGAATTCTCTGGGGCTAAAAAAAATTCACTAATTGCATTAAAAATTAGACTCTCTATCTCTGTATCTGTATCTGTATCTGTATCTCTATCTCTATCCAAGGTCCTTGCCCATGCTAGGCCAGCATTCTGCCGGTGAGCTGTACTCAGCATCTTGTTATTTGAGACAGAATCTCCCTCAATTACCCAAGCTGGCCTTGCCATCCTCCCGCCTCAACCTCTGAGTAGCTTAGATTGTAGGCATGTGCCACAGCGCCTTATGGGTAATACACTGAAGGTTAACCTCTGGAGAGGTTCTCATACTTTATCTTTGAGAAAGGGCATCTCCTCCCACTGCTTAGAAGTACAAATTCTTCATCCAACTCCATCTGTCCCCAGGACGGCAGAGCTTCTACTTCCAATGCCCTGACCGGTAGCTGGTTTTCTTTCTTTGACCTGAGAATATCCTTCCTGTCCCAGCTCCACCAGGAAGGACGTCAGCAGCTGCGGGGCCTGGACGACAGCTGCGTGCCATCCCCGATCAGGCACTAGGGGGCACCATCGTCCTTTCTCTCACATCCCGCCTTTTCCCTCGGGCGCGGACAGGAGGATCCTGGCCGGTGAGGACAGATCAGCAAGCAACACTGGTCAGGGTGCAAAATGCCTACACCCGCCGAGACTGGGGTTCGGATTTTCTCTAAACTGAAGTTCGCTCCTCAGACGTTTTCAGATGGAGAAAAATAAGTTACTTCTGACATTAGAAAGACACTCTCTAGAACAGGTGGAGATCCCGTGACCGCGAGATCTGCACAGGGTGCCCCGTGTTGCCCTCCATCGGGCGGAGGCCCTGAGACCGGCGTGTGCACAGTCCAGCTCGTGACCTGGTGTGCGAGCGAATCCGGAACGGCCGCGGAGGAGCGTGGTTTGTCCTGGGTTGGGAGTTCCGTCTCTTTAGACGGCCAACTGGCCGAAAATGTCGATTTTTGCTATTGTGCTGGCTAAAACGTGCGCTCCTGGTTAGATCACTGGGATAAATACATCGAGTAGAATCGGCGGCAGCGGCGGGAATCTGCGGGCCGGCCGGGAGGCTGCGAGGCGATTGGGGGAAGGGGGAAGGGGGAAGGGGGAAGGGGGGCGGGACGGAGCGCGGGCGGGCCGGCCCGGATTTCCCGGGGGACTCTGCACGGTGCCGTCCATCGGGAGCCGAGAGCTCTGCGGCCAGCGTCGCGCTGTCCGCAGCCGGGAGGGTCGTCTGCGGCAGAACAGAGCCTCCAGGCCTCGGAAGTGCGCATGCTGCGGCTCCTGCGGTTTCTGGATGTGGGGAGGCCGCCAGGGGCGGGGTGCTGCACACCGGAAAGAAACCCTGCGGGAGACGCGGGACGCGAAGCCAGTGTGGGCAGGCGGGCTGTTCCCGTGTGAGTGGGCGCAAGTCTCCTGGCCTTTGTTTGAGGGCTCACCGGCTCTTCGTTGTTTGTTTAAATTGAACGTTTAAATGCAATATTGAGCTTCCGATGTAGGAAACTGAGGGCGGGAGTCGCCACATGAAACATTTTCCTGTAAAGCTAATGAAGATGAGTTGAAGCCTTGGTTTCCGTAGTGTAGTGGTTATCACGTTCGCCTCACACGCGAAAGGTCCCCGGTTCGAAACCGGGCGGAAACAGTCTTTGGTTTGGTGGTCGAAGCTGTCGTTTTCCACCCTCCTTGGTTTCCAGAAAACTCCAAAACTGGTGTCTAAGCTTTTCCCCCTAAACTTCAGGTGCTAGAGTTCTCTACTGGATTGGTGTGTGTGGCCTTTCCAATATCTGTGTCGAAATGTTAATCCGGGTGCTTTGCTTCTCTCCACAGCAGCGGTACAAAGTGTCCACTCATTCTTACTGTTTCTGCTTTTCCTCTACCCCTCTCCCACCCACCTCCCTCCCCCTCTCCTTGTCCTTCTCCCTTCCCCACTAGGTGATTTGCAGGTTGTTAGGAGAGACCTCACCTCAGGGTAGGAGCTGCATCACTTGGCACTTTGATTTGGAAATTTATAGCCTGAACAACTGAAAAAGAAAGTCCTCTTACTTAAACCACTCAGTCTAGCGTCTTTTCTTTTGTAGAACAGCCACTTCACTGGGGAATTCAGTGGCATGGAACCATGCAAAGTTTGCTTCCCTGGCTCTTGGCATAGCAAGTAGTTCCCCACCCTTGGTTTGCGCCACTGGCAAGAGATTCGAGATAGATCAGAGTGGGGGAAGCTGGATACAGATAATGAGATATCAGTCACTATAGAATAAAATGCCGGTATGGAATATGGGACTCTACATGGTTTCTGGCTTCACTTGTGCCTCCATTGAAGACATGGAAGGGTCACTCCGGGTTCTATGCGGTGAATGAGTGATGCAGACTGCCCTGGCTCTAGGCAGGCGGCTTTTTATCTGCATATACTAATGGAGGTGAGAGATGTTGGAATAATTTGATAATAATGCCCACTAGGTTTTTGGGCTACCCAGCAAATTTCAGCGCCACTTTTTACATTAAACTAAAAACAAACTGTTGTGTTGTGAGGATGAGTGTTTATCCAAAGAGGTCAGCAAGTTTGAGAAACAGGATGAATGTTGATGAGGTAAGTGTACTAGCAGGGCGAGGAGCAGGTATTAATGGAGGACCCAGTCTCTCAGGACAGGACACTGCTCTGGGAGATGCTGAGCTTGGTCGGATTATCATAGATGGCTGATTTCGGTGGAAATATTCTAGACAGTCAGACAGGGCTGGGCCCTCCAGAGAGTCAGTGCAGAAGATGAGAATACATTAAAACTGTGGCTGGAGGCGTGTACCCTGAGTGCCTCCCGATAGAGATCCAAGTGATATAGGAATAGGGTGTGGCCTGACCTGGCTGGGAAGATGAACATGACTTTGGGGAGTGGCCTTGACCTGAGGTCAGCCTGGGGCATGAAATTCCAATCGCCCCTCTTCTCACAGGATTGAGAAACTCTCACGAGGACAGAATCCAGATAAATGTGAATGGCACCACGAGTTCACCCCTTCTCTCCCTTTTTGCCTTGCGCACTTGCCCTCTTGCCCCCTGAAACCCTGCTCCCTAGTCTCCTAGGTCTTTTCAGATTTCTAACGGCAACATCACGCTAGTTATTTTATCCATCTGGCCAAACCAGTCTCCCTTTTGTTACTTAAATAAACTTTCTTAATGCCCTAATGCCCTAAAATTTGCTCCTTCAATTCATTGCCTGCTCGAGTACAGAACCTGGAAATATACTTTCTAAATTCCCCTTCCCCTCCAACAACACAAGCACCAGGCCTACATGTCTCCCCTAGGTGATAAACAGTAACTGAGGATCATAATAGCAGCCTCTCCATTGAAACTGAGGTAGGCATCAGTCACCATGACCTCCGGATGCACTCCTTCCCGGAGTGTCTTTGTTCTTTCCATGTCCATTTGTTACCTCCATTTGCCATTGGATCAATACTACCTGGGTGGCTATACTTGTAATGTTATTGGTTGATCATAGTGCTGATCCATGTTGTACCCAGCTTGTCATTTTGCTCTATAAAACTTCCTCTGAAAAGTGGGCCCCTTGGCAACCTATTTGAGACCCCATCTTCTCTCAGGAGCTCTCTCTCTCTCAATAAATTTTTCCTGCTCTTAACCTCTGTTGTCCTCTTAGAATTCATTCTTCAATTTTGGGAAACATGAACTTGGCGTACCCAACATCTAGCAGGTTGGGAGTTAACCTTCCCCCCCACAGCGTGACCATTGAGTGCTGTGCAGGGTAGAATGGGATGATGACAGGGAACACTGGTGCTCTCCCTGAGAGCTCCATGTGGGTCTCTGACATGCATTAAGCTTTTCCCTGGGAATTGGGAACTGACTGGAGGAAGGAAGTGTGCTGTCCTTTCGAATGTTAAGAGAATACATGCAGATCTCATTGACATTTGTAGATGAAATAGGAAGGCGCGTTGGCCAGAGCTGGTGGGTTTTGGGTCCTGGGCAGAAATCTGGCCCTGCGTGAGGTCACTGTGAAAGCTGGTTCCTTTGTATAGCTCATTTGTGACTCAGCGTGGACTTAACTTGGCTTCTCAGCAAAAGAACTGATACTCTGTGTCGATGCTCCTGTTTTTCAGAAAGTCATAGTAACTTCCGGACCCCAAGTGGCTCCTCAACAAGGAAAGCAAGATTACAAATCAGAGCTACACAATTTCAAAGTAGCAAAATGCCTCCCAGCACAGCATCTTCAGCCACCCTCCAGGTCCTACTTTTCAGTTTAATCTCCCAGGGAAAATTGGAGAAAAAAATCTCTCTATTTGAACTTCATCAACAAAAGGATGTGTTAATATTTCAACCAACAGTATTTAGCTAATAGTCTGTTTATACAGCTAATGCATCAAAGCATACCAAGGGAGTGTATTGGTTTCTCCCAAACAAACATCGGTGGCATTTTTTTGCCTCACATGTCCCTTCACATCTTCTCATTTGTTAAAATGCAGGGACGTAATATTGCATTGATTACAAGACTGATCCTTCACTCCTTTACAAAAATAAAAGGGAACAAAATACTACCAAAGACTAATTCCAAGGGTCTAAATTCACTTCTTCATTATCTCTCTGTTGATTCTGTTCTTTTCTCTTTTGTCCAATTCTGGTTCTGTTTCTGATTTCTTCCTCAGATTAGAAATGTACTTACTTTACATACAAAGTAGTGCGCCTTCTCAGGACCACTAAGGCTACAGTTGGAGGTTGACACTTGAAGATCTCAGATCAGAAAGAAAAGGCCTGGGTAAATTGCTACAGGGTTTCCTCAGGGATTCCTCATGCAAGTTTTATTTTTTTTCTTGTCGTTATTATTTTTTGTTTTGTTTTGTTTTGTTTTGAAACAGGGTTTCCCTATTGAGTTCAGGCTGGCCTTGTACTCACTATGTCACCTAGGCTGGCCTTGAACCTGCAGTAATCGTCCTGCCTCATCCTCCTCAGTGCTGGGATTACAGGAGTGTGTCACCATGCCCAGCCACTATGCAGTTTGAAAAAAGCCTTTTTCTGAGTCAAGTGTGATCAAATAAGCTATTTTAATATTTATAGCTGTCTCCTAAAACTTTCCTATAAACTTTACAATTCAGGGCCTGGGGCTGTAGTCCAGTGGCAGATACTTAGCTCACATTTGCAAGACCCTGCGTTTAGCCCACAGAATCACAAAACAAAACAAGTACATTTACTTTGGACATCGTTGCTAGTTTGCAGGCCACACCACAAAAAGCCTGTTTGGGAACAATTTTCCTTCTGGGCAATTGGCACATTTTTGCTGCTCTGACCTGTGGAGCAGGCTCAGTGGTAGGCTTCTTGCCTCTTACCAAGATCTGGCTCAATTCCTGGCCAGTGCAATAACTATCTTTTGGCTCATTCTAGCCCTTAAGATATTTCACCTCTACCCTTCAAACTTCTGTTGAACTGGCAGAAGTGTTCCTTTGGGGGCCTTGGTCCAGGCGTGACAATGGAAGTGGTTTGCAATTTCTGGAGTTCAGACACCCAAGAATCTATCTGATGGGAGAGGGGGACCTTTCCATCTGTAAATCAACAACTACTTCACAAGTGTGACTTTGAAATGGCCCAGAGTACAGTCATATGACCTTGAATGTGCCCAAGCTCATCTGAAAGGGCCCGGTGTTTGTTCTGCTGTGAGTCCTTAATTTTGAATGTCAGTGCGGAAAACCACTGTTGCTCTCATGTATTCTCCTGGCAGAGCCCTGAACATGCGAGGCACCGTCAGATCCCCGATTCACATGCTGGGCCTCAGGCTGGCCGCTGGGCAGCATCTCACTGTGGAGCAGAGTGAGACATTGAGGACTGGGAAGGAGACAAGTCTTCGAGTTAGGCAGACACCCAGGTTGTCCTGTTATTGGACGGGTTCCGATATTCCTGGGTTCTTTCCCTCCTCAAGCAAAGAATTGAATGAGGGGGATAAAAAGTAGTTCTAAAGTTTTATTTCAAAGTATAGAGGAAAGAAGAAAAGGAATGTTGAGCATAACAATAGATACAGCAAATGGCTACCGGACCTATAAGGCACGGCAGGGGTTACCACAAGACAGGCATGGTAGCAGTGGTACTGGGGACGCAGCCATCATCCTCCATGGGAGGGAAAAAGGAGAGCTCCTTCCCAGTGACCCAGTAGAGAAGAAGGCCCTTGCTTCAGGTGTTGCTACTATTTATGGAATGGAGTTCTGGTGGAAACTCCGGAGAACTTCCTGCAATCCACGTGAGGGCTGGTGCTTGAAAATCACGCCTCAGGCTGACATCAGGTGCAGGCCACTCCCCCAGGTCACGTTCCCTTGCCAGCCAGCTTTAGCCACGCCCTAATCCCATTTCAGTCTTGCAGTGGCAGTGGCTGGGGAGAGACCTGCAGGGAGGACTCCCCTTGGAGGTGAGGGCAGCAGTGAGCACCAGACCACCGCAGTGGTGGTGGGGTCCACCCTGGACGCTCTGAACCCAAGTTAATAACCCAGGAGCCATGGTGGCCCGAGATGCTCCTGGGCCTATCTGTGGGCCAGGAAAGATTCGCCCTCCCAATCTATGCATGTCAAGGGCTGTTGACCTGAAAAGTATCTATTTAAAGAGAAAATGAAAAAAAAAGAAAAAAAAAAGAGAGAGAGAAAATGAACTGCAAATTTTCAGCAGTGTATGCAGTTTTGTCTTAGACCCTTTGGCACAATAAGAGGTTCCAAATTTGAGAGTAATGCGGATGTTCCTGGATTAGCAACAGGTGATTAATTTTCTAACAAAAATCTGTGAAGGACTTTCTCCATTTAACAAAAGTTTAAAGTCTGAGACTGTGACATTGGAGAGTCATTTTTTTCTGATGTACTGGGAAGTGAACCTGAGGCCTATTGCATGCTAGGGAAACACTCTCCACTAAGCTACACCAGCAGCTCTTTGTATTTGAGAAATAAATTTCATATTTAATTTCAGAAATTTACACTTTTACAAGCAGGGGTGGTGGAGCATGGAGCCTGAGTGTAATCCCAGCATTCAGGAGGCTGGGGCAGGAGGGTCAGGAATTCCAAACCAGCCTGGATTACTTAGTGAATTCCAGACCAGCCTGAATGAGATAGGGAGACTCTGTTTTCAAAACAAACAAGAAAAAAATTCTCATCCTCTGAGATTCTCTTTTTATTATGGATGTGTAAACCAATCTGACACTATGTTACAACTAACTGGTTTGCCTAAAACTTGTTTGGTAAAACTCCGGGCTTTCTGAATTTCATGGATAAATTCTGAAGCATAATTTCTTGTATTTTAGCATTTATCTCTAAACAGCAATCAGGTATCAGGGAAGAAACACATAGACTCCCATGTGTACCAAACTTGATGGACCAAAAAAGACTCTAGTGTTCCAAAAGTGTCTTATGGTTTGCCGAGACTCTAGCTTTGAGTCTGTTATCTCCTCCCGGCTACCTAAAAGCTGTCCTTGTCCTCCAGGCTCCTTCTGCAATGAAGAAGCTGGAGAAAGTGCGATTGAGGAGGGAAGAGACATGCACAAGACCAGACTGGAGGACAGACAGAGAGTTTCCGTTTTGTGAAATGAAAAGAGCTGCAGAGCAGGGTGTGGTGGCCCAGACCTGTAAACTCTGGGAGGCTGTGGCAGGAGGATTGCAAGTTTTGAGCAATGTAGCCATTAAATGAGATTTGGTCTCAGAAAATAAAAAAGGGCTGAGGAACAGCTCATTGTGAAGGCCCTAGGTTCAATTCCCACTGTCAGGGAGAGAGACAAAAAGAGAGAGAGAAGGAGTTATGGACATTCATGATAGTTGCACAAAATACGAATGTACTTAATACCAATGAACTATATACTTATAATGCTTAATATATTTAATTTTATTTTGTGTCTTTTAACATGATGAAAAATTTATACACACACAAATAGGGATTCTTCTAAAGAACGTCACAAAAGTTCATATTAAGAAGTCATTGAGGGTTGGGGATTTAGCTCGAATGCTAGAGTGTTTGCTAGCTTTGTACACCCAATGAAAACAAAATACATATAATCTTTTTATTCTGTCTTATCTCTTTATGTATGTAAGATGAATTAATTTTACTTTGTAGCATTTATTTATATGATTTAATGATTCCCCAGAGTGAGCACATCAGTGGAGGATTTTGCATCCTCTGCGTATATGCAGCTGTGTCCTCATGTTAGACACGATACGGCTTTGTTCTTGCTCTTCTTTGGAGTATGGTGATAGGAGTGTGGAATGGGCATCAGACGACTAGGAGTGGTGTGGTGGTTAGTTCTTTCTGTTGTGGGCAAGACATGGCAGCTGTAGGTCTCTCCAACTTTAGGACAGAGCTTATCCGGAAGAACCACATACATACGTTATATTCCAAAGTGTCATGTGCTTTCCAGGGTGGGCTCATTCCACTAACCTGGTGAGGTGTTAAGAAAAACAACCGGACTCGCACAAGCGCACCAGGCCTAGAGCGGGCTCCAAGCACCAACATTTTGGTTGACAACATGCTGACAGATTGCACCACAGAAACACAGAGAGTACTCTTTCTGATGTCACTAAGGAGCAAGTATGCACTAAATCTAGCGCAGCTCCTACTTCTGGCAGGTCAGCTGTGCAGCTCTGAGCCTGGTGTCAGATGGTCAGGCGAGTTTGTCCCGTGAGGAAGCTGTGCGGCGGGGGAGGCAGAAGCTGAACAGGCAGCAGAACGGCCTTCAGTGGGCCTTGCCCCTCACCTGCCTCAGGTGTGACTGCCAGAACCGGTGCCCAGCGGGGCCTGGGGAAAGACCACCACCCTGCCCATTTCCTGCTGGCAGGGCTCTCTGGGTTCTCCCCTCCCTGGCTCAACTCGGCTGTGGTGGGAGTAGGAGGGGTCCCTGTGCCTAGAGCAGGCAGGAGACAGAGTCAAGAGAGAAACTTGCAAAGGAGAAAAAGAAGACAGGGACACGAAGGGTACCAGGAGACTCCCAGGAAGCCTGCATCCTGGCCCCGGCCTGCCCCTGAGGAATAAGAAGTGGTTTTGATTGTAGCAGAACGTGTGGGGAGAAATCAAGATGAGCATCAACGAGAAAAGTATGTGGCTATCTCGACGTGCAAGAACAAAACATCAAAATATTGCTTGTTTTTACATCAATAAATTAGTGGAGGTAAAACGCTTGCTAGCAGGCCACAGGATCTGCAGAGGTCAATATTTTAAGTGTGGTTGCAGCAACCACGCTCCAGTCTGACTCGCAGTAGTATCTTCTGTCCTGTGACCGGGGCCAGTTGACTGACTTCTTTATGTCTTCATTCTGGCAGCCACTAGACCGAGTAGCGATCCAGCTGCTTGTGAGCAAAAGAGGACAGAACCCCACAGTGCTAAACCTGAGGGCTGCCACAGCCAAAGGCAGCCTAGGCTGGGCTGTCCCTCAGCTGAGCAGAAAACACGCCCCAAAGCTACTGCATATATGTTGCTTCTACTCATGAAATAACAGATCATAGCTATTTTCCAGGTAGATAACATTGAAATATCAATGATACCTCTTTTTTTTAAACACTAATGGAGCTTTTGATGAGTTTGAAATAAAATCAGTACTAGCTGTCATGGCCTACGCTGGCTTGTCTTCATCTTTGTCCGCTGATTTCTATGCGAACAGTAAGTCACTGAACCACAGGTCACACAAAAATGCACAAATCTTTAGTGTAGTTAGTTTAATCTTAACAAATGTAAGCAACATCCAGCTCAAGGTATAGAAATTGTTATCAAACTCCTGCAGAACTCTTTTTCAGGCAGTTCCGACTCTCTCTTACAGCATCACTATTCTGGTGTCCATCTCTGTAGCTCACTGTTGCCTGTTTTAGAATTCACGGGAGTGAATATATATCTTTAAGTATAACCGGAACTTTTCCCCGCCTCGGATTATGCTTATTATGTTCATGAGAGACATCCATGTAGGAATACTGCTTCTAAATGTTAGTGTTCTTAATGAGCTCTTGTACTGAGTTCTTTGTGGCAGACTTTCTGTGCTCTTGTGATTTTTGGAAGAACTGTACTTGCTGGTCACGACCCAGGAGCTTGTTTTATGTCATCAGAAATTGCTGGTCTTCTAGGCTGGCTTCACACCAACAGTTACAGTTGAGGTTCCTCCAAACTGTTCTCATTGTTTTGTGCAGTAACTTTGTTAAATGCAGTCATGCTGGTGAAAGGGTTCAGGTTTCTCAGTGTGGAATTAATTTGTATTTCCCCAATGAGTCATGAAGTCCAGCATATTTTCTCAGAACGGTTATGACTATTAATTAGTATATTGTTTGCAGTACATAATGATTACATCCACTGTGGGAAACTGGTCTGTGTACAGAGCATACATTAGTCTGTTTCCCTTTCTTTTCCTTGCTGCTCGCTCCCTCTCTCTCTAGATCCCCTTCACACTTGCAAAAGATCTGTTTCCTATTGCCTATCTTTTACTTTGCTCCTTAAATTATTTATTCTTTGTGTTTTTCATAAAAGAGAAGCCATATAATATTTAGAGTTCTGTGTCTGATTTATTTCACTTAACATTATGGTTACAAGGTGCATCCATTTTCCTACAGATACCTCAGATATATCCTTCTTTAAGGCGGAGTAGTACTCCATCATGTGCAAATACCACATTTTCTTTGTCTTATAACTTTGGACAATTACAATATTCTCTTTTTAAGAAACCTTATTAAAATATTTTGCCATATTTCATTTGATTTTTTCTTTATATTACTGGTATAAAAAATTTCTGTATGTATTTAGGAATTGTGTCATTTTTTCAAATACAGACATTGCACATAACGTTTTTCACTCAGTTGTTTGAATTGAGTGTGATGATATTTCATGAGTAGAAACACTTAATTTTGATAAAATTTCTATAGTTTTACCCACACCACTCTGCAGAGCTCTCGAGACTCTTCCCCTTCCTTCCCTTTGATCCACGTTCCACGTGCCCTCTGTCACCTTGCCAACCACCCGCAATGGTTCTCCACCTTTCCTCAAGTGATCCAAACCAGCCGGGCTTGGAGGCACACACCTGTAACCCCAGCACTCAGGAGGCTGACGCAGGAGGACGGCCGTGAGTTCGAGAACATTCTGAATTACAGTGGCAGACCCTGTCTCAAAAAACCAAAACAAAACGAAGCCAGAAGCAAAGTGATCAGAATCTTTTCAGGGCACACGCGACCTGGCAGAAACAGGGGACTGCTGCACTTGCCAGAAGGGTTTCTCTTACTCTGGTCCTTCTGGAGCTCCATCGGACCCGGCCCCACTGTCCAGCGTGGGAGCCCCTGGCCTGGAAGTCAGAAAGAGCCCAGTGAACCCCCATCGACCTTCTCTCAGGGTCTGAACACAAAGGGTGCTCCATTCCTGAGGGGACAAGAGAGACTCGGTGGGAGGACAAACCTTCCCCTAGTTTTCCAGGCAGTATCCTGAAGATGCTGATTGGAGAGACAGTGTCCAAGGAAAGGAGCAACAGCAGTGCAACCGAAGGGTCTCGAGATGTCTGCCGGTGGCATCCAAATGGTGGGAGAGGTCCACACATGGAAAAGGGGAGGCAGGGAGGTGGGAAAGCGGTATGTGGTGAACATATGTGAGGAATATACGAACTTCTTAATCTTGCACCTTTTTCGTGTTTACTTTTTTTCCTTTTTTTCCAACTAGGTGGGTGGACGCAACATCCTGGGTAGTTGAGCGGAAAGATCTCTAAGAAACGTTTTCCCTGAAGGTAGCAGAGGTGGAGAACAGTGGCAACAGCACGACAAAAGTGGCTGTCCAAGCCTTCTTCAGGGACCAGAGCAGGGCCCACTGAGGATGTGGCAAGCTGCTGTGGCTGCTGTGGGTTAAGACCTCCTGAGTAGCAACAGGTTTGTGATTGGGAGGAGGAGGCTAGCAAGAGGTACTGTGCACGACAGAGATGGCAAAAGAATTCCCTGACCGGGAAGCGAACCCGGGCCGCAGCGGTGAAAGCGCCGAATCCTAGCCACTAGACCACCAGGGAATCGATAGAGATACTATCTGATGCATCCCCTGACCCTGTTGAAAACTCAAGCTTGTCGGGAGCATGGAGGACTATAACACTGCTTCTCCCTTCTCAACTCGGGGTGGTCGCAGCCACGACCCGGTGGCTCAGCACCTCTCCCTCCTAGACTGCACCGGGCTCTGTGCTCCCAGGCCAGGCGACCAGGCGACCAGGAAACGGGCCCGTGCTCGGGCCTGGCGCAGCTCTAGCACGGTGGGCGCCATCGCCCAGCATAAGCGCTCTTCCGTGCGCGCCGGGCTCCGACTCAGAAGGCGCCGCCGCGGCTCTCGGCTCTGGGCTCTCGGCTCGCGGAGGGGGACGAGGTGGGGCGCTGAGTCCTTCTGGTTCCTGGCCTCTGAACGGGCTCGTGGGAATCTACAGGTAAGCCGCCGGCGGAGGGACGCTTTCTGGGCCCGGCCATCTCAATGAGTAGACACTTCACTTGCCTGTCTTCGCTCGAGCTCCGGGTGCAGAGTTGAGGTCGGTTTGTTTCCTTCCTTGAGTGTGTGTTTTCCTGGCTCGCAAATCAAGCGGTTGCGCAACTGTGCTCCGCGCGGGAAGACAAAAGGGCTCCACAGGAAAGACCTTCTTGGTTTCCAGCCTCATCACACCTGTCAGCTTGTAGAGATTTGGGCGGTAGATGAAAGCGGTTGAGAATTTCCCGATCTGAAGCTAAAGCACCGTGTGCCGAGGTCGTTTTTATTGCACGTAGGCCCCTTTTGTAGAAGCTGACAACTCTTGGACCCGTAAGATTTTAATCAAATACTATAAATTCAGGACGGAAAATTTTTCATTTGCTGCACTCCCGAATATCAGGAAACAGGAGATCCCTCCGCATAGCAGGCAATCCAAAAAGACTCACGGAATAGATTTGAGTCTCAGGGACCTCAATATAGG
>PVJO010031241.1:0-14546 GCA_004026905.1 Hystrix cristata
GACTGGGCCTCTTACCAGGATGCCTGGTCACAATCCTTCCCCTCTGGGTGTGTTGAGAGAATGAGCCTTGGCCTGAAGGCTTTTTCTCACAGTACCAGCCTATCACTCCACTTACTGCTGCAGCAGAAATTAGTCCCAGCCTCACGAATGTGGGGTTGCAGGGGACTCCTTCCATTTCTCATGCTCCTTCAAGTCTTCCAAAAGTTCTCAAAACTGAGGAGTAGGCTGCCTGCCTTCTGGGGTGTCTCATAATTAGGACAGGTGCTTAATTGGCATGTTTGTTTCCTCCAAGGGGTGGCTGGTGGAGGCTCTTCACACTGACAAAAAAGACTCTTGTTGCTTTTGTTCTTAGCAGCACTGTGTGCCCATAGCAACCGCGGGCAAAGCCAGCAAAGTTGAAAAGAGAAAGTACCGGAGTTTGTGTGAAGGTGGATTGCCCTGAAGAAGTTGACACACTTGGTGCACAGATAGAACTGATTACCCCGGGTCCTGGAAAATGTGGTTGTCAACCCCACAAATACAAACTGTGTCTCTTGTTTTCTTTGCGATGAGGAGTCTGGTCAAGGAATCTGTGTAATGAAAGATGTTTGCAGACTCCATTTCCGTTCTGCCGGAAGCCATCTGCTTTATGTCTATAATAAACAGGGATGTTTGCAGCCACATTCCTGGGCCAGGCCTGTTAGAGACGCTCACAGCAGGGAAGGGTCAATTGACAGCCTTGAGAGAGATGAGCATTATGCATTACATTGCAGTTGAGGGCTCCTCACTTTCCCAGCTCGTCGCATGACAGATGGGCCAAGGGGGGCACACTGACACAGAACTGAGAGTGTGTGGGCCCTGGCCAGCGCCACAGACCGGCAAGCGAGGAGTGATGTGAGCAATAGAAGAGGCCTCCTTCAGGAGACTGGGACCACAGGTCCTCACCAGGCAGAAGGGCAGCAGGAGCCATCCTGCTGGATCCTTGTGGGAGTACCTGAGCGCTCATTCTGAAACAAAATCTGAGTATGGCTGGCCCCAACTTAAATACTGCGGAGACTCCTTCTTGCCTCAGAGAAGATGTGAGCGCCACAGTCCCTGGAGCCTGCAGGATCTTCACGCTCTTCAGCCTCATGCGTCAGTTCGCACCCACTCGTGTGCCACACTGACATCTTCTCGTTCATTTCCTGTCCTCGGCTGCTTTGTCTTGGTGCTTTCCAGGCCACACAGAACTGTTCCCCGTGTGTGACTCAGGCTTCGTTGTCCTCCTCACCTGCTCAGTTACTGCTCCCGTCCTGCCCCAGCTTGAAGGCCACTCTGAAAGCCCACCCCTAGATGCTCTGACAAATCAGCACACGCTCAGCAGCGTGAAACAGCGTGTATCTCTGAATAGTCGTGCAAGTAAGAAGTGTGCTGTGAAAGTGGGGCAGGCTGGTGTCCCTTGCGGAGGCTCTGCAAACGCCATATTCTTGCCTGGCCCAGCATCTAGAGAGAGGCCTCTTGCATTCCTTGGTGCATGGCCTTTCCCAGCACCTTCTCCCTACTCTGGCCACTGTGTCATATGTTTGTCATCTCCCTCCATCTGTCTGATCCTCCTGCCTGCCTCCAACAGGAACCTTCGTGATGGAACTGGATAATCCAGGACACCCTCCCCGTTCCCAAGACCCTTCACGTAGTCACATCTGCATAGACTCTCGTACCGTGCAGCAGGACACAGTCACAGATCCGAAGATTAGAACATCTGGGTGCCATCATTCTGCCACCTGCAGAGGGGTGCTACGCTCTGGGCTTTGTCCTGTGGCTATTCCACAATGAACTGCCCACCCTGCAGATAACCGGAAGCTCAGTGAGGACAGGGCCACATCTCCTTGGCCTTCCCTGGTACCCCAGCGCCCAGCAGAGGGCCTGGCTGCTAGTAAATACTGCTTAATAAATAGTTGCCCAGTGGCTATAGGGAAAGTGGGTGGTGTCAAAGGTCTGGCTGTGGTGCAGATGCTGGATGGTCCCTGGAAACTTCCACTGTCACCTCCTCAGAGGGGCAAGCTGGTACCTGGGAAGGGGGATCTGGAAGGAGCTGGCTGGACTCTGTGCTGGGGCGGTGGCAGCCATCGACTTTCAGTTCTCCAGGGTACAGGAATGACCTGGACTCAGTATGCAAGAGGCCTTGCAGCCCTGCTGATGGGATCCTGGCATGGGAGATGGCGCGGCAGGGCTGTCTTGTTTGACCTCAGTCTGCACTGGGTGCAGGGGCTTGGTGGAAGGGTCCTTCGGTGCCTTAGGAAATCTACAGTTTCTGTCTTTGGAAGGCCCAGTCGTGAAACAGAACCACAGAGAGATGGCTACATGACAAAAGCACCTGTTAGGGCCAGCACTCCCCTCGGTATTTCCTGAGCACCTAGGATGTGCTGGGCACAGGCACAGGAGGCGAGGAGACCAAGATGAATGGGAAACTACGCGCTAGGATGGGCGCAGGGTAGAAAGCAATGACAGTCTGTGGTTCATGAGAAGTGATGAAATGTGTAACGATGCAGCATTAGCATGGTGGGAGAGGAGAGTGTGGCTAAATATTCTGAGGAGAAAACCTTGAAGGGGGATCGCCAGGCTGGCAGGGTGGGGTTGTGTTTCATGACTGTGTTCACAAATGAGCTGGATGAAATGCTAGGTGGCTGACTGTTAAGCTGGGAGGTGTAAAATAGAGAGGAAGGAGGCCCCGGAGGTAGAATCTGCCTTGTCTCCAGTTTAATAGAAATTCCAGGAAGGAATTCTCAACTTGTTAAATCCTTCAGCAGCAATTATTGCCCACTCTGTGGGCCTCCATTAAATGCTTATTGATGAGCAGCCTTTCCCAATAGCAAACAGCTCCCACACTTACTCGTCTCACTAGACATTATTAGATGATAAGGGCAGATGGAGCTCTTTTATTGCACACATCTTGCCTTGTGTCTGATGAGGTTTGCTCTTAAACCCAAACCCAGTTGATTCTCCTGGAGGACCCCTGGAGTGAGTCTGTTTGAACCCTGGCTTTGTATTTCTCTGAGTTTGCGTTGGAGGGCACTTAGTTGAAGTCAGTCGAAGTCCACAGATGGTGGTGGTGCACTGCCCTCGTTACTGAGCCTGGATGTGCATGTGCTGGGTTCTTCAGCCTGAGATGTAGCTGGCTGGGAATGAAAGGCGAGGAGTGAAAGAGAACAAGGCACTTAATACAGGCCGTTAGTCTTCCCAGCATCACACTTCTCTGCCACTGGTGCTACCATTCAGACATTCTATTTTATAGTTTGTGAAAACTTTTGGAAAAATGGATCGCAACCCCAGGTTACCCAGTTGCAAGTTTCGATAGCTCTAAAAATTTAGATTTTTGTCAAAATGAAGTAGAACGTTGATGTTTCCAAAATAGTTGTGAAAAACAGCCACCCTCTTCAAATGCATTCAGCAGGAGGCTGCTCTTGGGAATAGCTGGGCACACTCTGCAAATAATATCTCAGTGAAGCCTTCCACCACCCCGCAGGGAGAAGCTAGTGGCAGCTCAACAGCTCCTACTGTTTTGCTTACACTCAGGAGGGAGTGTTCCTGCTGCCTTGAAGGAAGCTTGGAGAGCCAGGGCTAAGCCTAGGCTGAGCATCCACGTCTTCACATTGTAGCTCAGCATACACCCAGAACAATTTCTCTGTGCATTAGGCCTCTCTACTACCCGAAGGCAGGTCTACTGACTAGCTGGCCAGTGCCCTGCTTCAGGCTCTATGCTTATAGTTGAGATCTAGAGACAAAGGGACAACATCTATGCTCTTACGTGGCTTACTGTTTTTGGTGTAGGAAACACACATGGGCAGTTTTTTTCAGTAGACTGTGGCATGTGATTTACTGGAGATAAATCAGAGATCAGCTGACTAAGGTGGGTGTCACGGATGCCATCTCGGCAGCCATCTATACTCTCAGCTCCCAGAAAGTTGTATCCCGAACTCTGTGCCAGCCACTGCAGGTTAGCTAATCCAGTGCCCAACCCATTTATCTTGGCACTTCTTACTGGAGAAGCTTGCAGGCTAAATATCTGCCTGTCTGGTCTCCCTTTAGTAGAGTGGCCATGGGACCTAGTTCTAACCAGTGAGACAAAAGCAAAATCTACAAGGGCTTCGGAAACAGTGCTTGTGTTCTGATGAAGAGGGACAGCCAGTCCAGTAGAGCTCCTTGCTCCTTTGGTTTGCTTTGACTGAGGTCTGATGGCTGTAGCTGCAGCACTAATCTTGTGACTATGAGGGAAAAGCTCAGAACTTGGAGCCCATGGTGCAGTGCCTTAGCTGCCTACTTCTAGACTTTTTGGTATGTGAGAACAAATAGACTCTGTTTAAGCCACTGCAGTTATGCTTTTGGGACTTAAAGCCAAATACATCCCTAACTGATACAGAACCTAGCAGGCAATCAATAAGTAGTGATTGAAATCATAAATAATGTGATCATCTGAGTTACGTCTTAACAGATTGGGACATTCTGGTTGGGGGACACCAAAATATAGCACATGTGGCAGCTTAAAGCAGGAGACCAAGGATAGCTCACAAAGAAAGCACTGACAGGTGTTCATTTCTGCTAGGGTATAAAGTAGGAGGCAGATGGTGACTGGAGACAAGCCTGGGAAATAGACAACAGGGGCCAGGTTAAAACTTTTTCTTCAACCAGGTATGGTGGCGCACTCTAGCAGGCCAGGCAGGAGGATCACAAGTTCAAGCTCAGCCTGGGCAACTTAGCAACTGAGTGAGACCCTGTCTCAAAAGAGAATAAAATTAAAAAAACAAAACAAAACAAAACAGGGCTGGGGATATGGTTCAGTACAAAGGCCCTAGGTTTAGTACCACCTTAGAGACAGAGAGTATCCCCAGTGCCAGTGACTGAGGACTTCTACCTGATACCCCTAAACTGCACGATTGCAGCCAAGACCATCATGGCAAGAAGAGTAAGAAAGGGAATGTGTGCATTCCTGCTGTTGGCCACTGTATTAGTTACCTATTGCTGTGTGACAAGTTACCCCCAATTGTAGCAACTTAAAGCAACACACTTATTTGTTTATTATTTGTATCTGTTATCTCAGCTTATTATCTCACAGTTTCTATGGACCAGGAATCCAGATTTAGCTAACTCCTTCTCCTGGCTCAGTCCAGCTGTGACCAGTACTTACAGGGCTGCCGCCTCAGCCAAAAACCTGACTCCAGGAAGATCTCCTTCCATACTCATGCACGGTTATCGGCCAGTTCAGCCCTTCTAGCTTTGGCCATGGAGGTCTCCCTTGGTCCTGTGGCCCACAGACCTCTCCGAGGGCAGACCAGCCCGAGGGCAGCTCACAGCACGGCAGCTGGCTTCCATAGCGTGAGCAAGTGAGAAAGCAAAAGAGGTGAACCAGACTTTGTGTAGCCTTAACTCAGAGGTGACAGTGATGGTCCCACCACTTGGTGTTCATTAGAAGCAGGTTACTCGGTGAAGTCCAAACTGAAGGGGAAGTATTACAGGTGACTGCTAGGTGCCGAGGGTCACTGGGAGCCATCTTAAAGCTACCTACCACAGATGCACTGCCATCTCTTTCTCCCTTGTCAGGGTCATTTTGCAGATGAGGAAACTGAGGCTCAGAGAAGGGCTGTGACTTGCCCTAGATATCACAGCCACCAAAGGGCAGAACCAGGAGTCAGAACCACCAAGGAGCAGAACCAGGCTGGTCTCCAGCGCAGCTCTCCCCGCCACCTCTGGGGCGTGCCCGGGGCAGGAGAGCCTCACCGGGGCTGCAAACCAGAGTGAGAGTTTGGAGGCGGAGGGTAAGCTCTGCCACCTGAGTGCTCTGATCCCAGAATAGGGTCCTTAGATCACAGTCCTGTGACAATGATATTCTCCTAATTCTAATCATTATTGTTTAGTTATGTAAGAAAATATCTTTGTTCTTAGGAAACACATGCTGAAGTATTTAGAGGTAAAGAGGTATCATGTCCACAACTTACTGTCAGACACTTCAGGGAAAATTACCTGTAGGCATTTATAGGTAGGTGTGTGTGTGTGTAGAGTGATGAATGGTCAAGCAAGTGTGGTTAAATGTTAACATTTGGAGAATATGGGTAAAGAATATATAATTCCCTGTACATGCCTTTTTGCAACGTTTTTGTGTGTTAAAATTATTTCAGAATGAAAAGGTTTTCAAAAGTGCCAGTCCACTCTGAGACCCTGGCGAGTTCTCTTTGGACCATCCGAGGTGACCCTCTGACCCCAAGCTGACCCATTAGAGCCCAGGAAGGGTACAGGGGTTAAGAGCAGAACATGGGCTCTGAGGTCTGCTGAGTTCCAGTCCTGACCCAGAAGGTTCTAAGGCCATCACTTGGGTTGTTGAGAAGATGTGGCAAAAGAAGGCATATACCTCGACATAGCACTTAGCATAGCCCACAGTGAACTTTCCGTAAACGCTATTATTCCTATGGCCTCTGCAGTCAGCTTACAAGTGAGGCGTAGTGAGCGACCAGGATGTGGTTTGGAGACGCCGATCTGACAGTTGTCTCAGAGCCAGCTCCTTGACATGAGTTTTTGTCCTCACAGAGGCAGGGTGGCCACTGCAGGGGATGTGGATGTGCCTGACAAGATGAAGAACCGAATCCCTGTGGTGCTGCTGGCCTGTGGCTCCTTCAACCCCATCACCAACATGCACCTGCGCTTGTTTGAGGTGGCCAGAGACCACCTGCACCAAACAGGTCAGTCAGGGGCCTGAGGCCAGCAGACCTGGTGGGTGGGCCTCGTGGGGGCGTGCCGGCTACTGTTCTCTTCACTAGCAGTGAGTGTCAGATATATATGAAAATGTTTTCTCAGTATGGATTTATGTATTTTATGTATTCATGTATATATTTTGTATTATTCAAAAATTTTTGCCTTTAAGGGCATTGTTTTTATACGAGAATCAATTTCTATTTACATTTAGTAGAGAAAGAAATATTTGAGTAAATGTAAATAATTTCCCCAGAGAAATCACATACAAGTATTAGTTTATTTTAAAGGAAATGCATTTGTTTGCAAAACTTTTTAATTATTGGAAAAGTGAAAATTAATATCAATTCTTAATAAATAGCTTCTTTTTAAAAATCCAAACAATACAGTGGAAACTGTTTAGTAGATAATAGTAGTCAATATGCCAAAGAAGAAATATAGCCAATAAACATGGAGTGCCTGACAGATAGCCCACATCAGTGGAAGTCAATGACAGTGCAAATGAAAATCTGGCAGATACCACAAGGCTGAAGCACCATGAGGGCAGCTGCTGTAGCTGCCTGGACACCACAGAATTGCCACTGTCTGTCCCTGGCCTAGAGCTGGCCCCCAGTAGACACCAGTTAGAGGAGTCTGTAGTGTCAGCCTAGGAGGTTAGCAGAAATTAAAGCCTGACAGACTTCTGTGCTGTAGAACAGAGAGACAGCCAGCCACTTTCACCTGCTGGTGATGATAAATAATAAAACGTTTTTAGAAGGCAATTTGATGTTCTGTGACAAAAGGTTTTGAATCTGTAGCCACACTCATAATGAGGAGAAAAATCAATCAGTGGAAACCAGACCAGAACCGACAAAGGATGACACAGATGTTAGAATTAGCAAAGTGGTGAATACTTACAGTTATGCACCAAATGTTCAAAAAGTTAAGTGGAGACATGGAAAGTTTAAAAAGAACCCAAATTAAACTTCTAGAGATGTAAACTAGAATGTGGGAGATGAAGAATGTACTGAGTGGGATTAACAACAGATTGGACATTATAGGAGAAAAAGTTAGTGAATGTGAAGATAGAACAAAGGAACTATCCAAAATGGAATACAGAAAGAAAAATTTTAAAACAAAAAGAATATTGGTGATATATGATAACCTTAAAAAGCTTTATACATGTGTCAGTGGAATCCCAATAGGAAAGACAAAAGGAGAGTGAGAAATTCTTTTCAAAGAAATAATGACTGAGATTTTTCCAGAGTTGATGAAAACGACCCACTTATCCACATAGCTGAACAAACTCGAAGCACAAGATGCATGAAGGAAACAACACCAAGCCATATGGTAATCAAATTTCTCAAAGCCTACAATAAGACAAAATCCTAAAAGCAACCACCAAAAAGAAATGTGAGGATGACAGCAGGTTTCTGGTTCCTGCCTTCACCAAAAGAGAATTCAGTGAAATAACATCTTTAAGGAACTGAAAGAAAAACTGCCAACCTAGAAATCTATTTTCGTTCTTCTATTCAGTAAAAAAAAACCTTTCAAAAACAAAACCAAAGAAAATAGAGTGTAATTTTTAAATGTACAGTTTGGTTGTATTTGAACTATGAAATTTTCTTCAGATATGATAAAACACTACTTTCGGGCTGCTCAACATTTTGAAAAAGCAAAAATATTTTTACATATACAAGAGCTGAATGAAAAAAAAAAAAAAAAAGCTAATTCATTCAGGCAGAAGCAAAATGATGCCAAATAGAAATTTACATCAACTCAAGGAAATTGAGACCACAGGGAATGTTAACCACATGGAGTATAATAGAATATTATAAAAGCTTTTTCCTTATTATTTAAATTTATTTAAAAGATAATCAATAGTTTAAGTATGAATTCTACTGTGAGATTGTAGCATACATGGAAGTAAAATACATGAGAAAATAGCATATAGGCTGAGAGGGTGAATGCAACTATACAGAAAATGGTGTCATATCACTGGAAGGTAGTCTGTGATAAGTTGAAAATATATGTTATAAACTCTAACAAACCAAACAACTACAGTTAATAACCATACAAAGGAAATAAAATACATTCAGAATATACTCGGCTAATTCAAAAGAAGAAAGAGGGAACAAAAAATAGATGGGACAAATAGAGCACAAATAAGGTGAGAGGCTTAATTCTAACTCTTAATAATCACATTAAATACAAAGAGTCTGATGACTTCCAATAAATGGAGGATCGTCAGATTGGATAATGTGAGTGAGACATGGCCATCCACAGTAGTCGCCTTGTCTGCCGGCAACATGTCCCACTGCCGCCAATGGCTGCCTGCAGCTCTCTGCACTGTGTTTTTTCCTATCCGTACACACCTATGATAAAGATCAATTTACAGATTAGGCATAGTAAGAGATTAACAACAATTCACAAAAAGTAAAACAATTACAACAATAGTCTACGATAAACATAAGGTTTGTGAATTGTTTCTTTCTAGAATTTTCCATTTTCCATTCTCACTCTACATTTGACTTCAGGTAACTGAAACTGTGAAAAGCGAAATTGCAGATAAGGAGGGACTATGTATAAGAAGTATGCTTTAAATATAAACACATAATAGGCTAAAGAAAACAGAAAACTCACCATGCTAGCACTAATTAAATGAAAGCTAGAGTAGCTTATAAGACAAAGTAGATTCAGAGGAAGGAATTTTCCCAAGGATAAGAAGGTCATTTCATAATTATAAACTTATGAACCTAGATTCAAAAATCAAAACAACATATTTCAAAATTAATCCAACAGTGCATATAAAGATAATATTCATCACCAGGTAGGATCATCTCAGAGATGCAAGGTTTGCTTAACACTGAAAAATTAATCAATGTGATTCAATATATTAACAAACTAAAAAAGAAAAACCACTATACTTACCTTAGTAGACCCAGGAAAGACAATTGTCAAGAGCCTACATCAATCCATAATTTAAAAAAAAAACTCAGCAAATTAGCAATAGAAAAAAACCTCTTTAACGCATGAAAAACCTTACTAAGGTTGAAAGATTTTGTACTTTACTTCCTAAAAGCAGGAGCAAAATAAGAATGTCTATTCATGCCAGGGATAGTGGCCTGCCCCTGTGATACCACCACTCAAGAAGCCAAGGCAGGAGGGTCACTTTGAGTTCAAGGCCTGCCTGGGCCACATAGTGAGTTCAGGTCAGCCAGAACTACAGAGCGAGACCCTGTCTCAAAAAAACAATGTATATTCTACTAGTTTTGTTCAGCATTGTTTTAGAAGTTCTAGCCAAAACAATATGGCAAGAAAAAGATGAAACTCAAAAAAAAAAAAAAAGAAAGAAACTCCACTTGCAGATGACGTAATCATCTCTAGAGAAAATTCATAGCAATGTTTTCTTTTTTTAAAAAAAAAAGCTTCTAGAATTAATAGGTATAAGCTGGACACATAATATATAAAAGTCAACTGTATTCTACATCCTAGCAACAAAGTGTTATAAGTTGAAATTTTAAATAATGCCATTTACAGTGGCATTTGAAAAGAAATAACGTAGGAATTAGTCTGACAGAGGTGTTCAGGACTGTACAATAAAAACTATGAAACAGTACTGAGAGAAATTAAAAACATCCTAGTTAAAATGGAGAGCTACTTTGTCAGTGGGTTGGAAGACTCTGTTGTAATATTAATATCTCTCGGGACACTAATATTATTATTTCATTTCTCTCCAAATATATTGTTAGACTCAATATAATCCCAGTTGACTTTTTGGTAGAAATTGATAAGCTAGTTCTATTACATGGAAATGCAGTAAGAATAGAATAGCTAAAATAACTTTGGAAAAGCACAATGTTCAAGGGTTAACACTGACTTCAAAACTAATTATAAAGCTATAGCACCCATGACAGTGTTGTATTAGCATGAAGATAGACCAGTGGAACAGCAGAGAAAGTACCAAATTTGATCCTCACTTACATAAACAACTAATTTTTGAAAAAGATGCAAAGGCAACACAGTAGAGAAAGGATGGTCTTTTCAACAAATGGCACTGGAATAACTGGATATCCATAGGCAAAAAAAAATTCAATCTGTAGGAAAAATGACATCGTAAGTAATAATTAACTCAAAATGGATCAAAAACCGTAGTGTAAAACCTAAAAGTATAAAGTTTCCAGAAGAAAACACAGAAGAAAATATGACCTTAGGTTAAGTAAATATTTCTTAGATAAAATACCAAAAGCATGATCCATAATGGAAAACAATTGGTAAGTTGGACTTCAAAATTAAATGATGTTCTTGAAAGACAGGGCTAAGAGAATGACAAACCACAGACTGCAAGAAAAGATTTTCAAAGCATAGATTTGATAAAGGACTGGTGTCTAGAATATTAAGGGATCTCTCAACTCAGCAGTGAAAAGAATAGCCCAATAAAAAGTGGGCCAAAAATTTGAATAGGCTTTTAACCAGTGAAGATACATGAATACCATGCACATAAAAAGATGGTCAGTAACATAAGGGAAATACAGGTTAAGATCAGAGAGTGATACCATGGCACGCCCTAAAGCCTGACCACACTGAGTATGGCTAAGGACGTGGAGCAGCTCGAGTCCTTATACACTACTCACAGGAATGTAGATGGTACGAGGGCTGTGGAAGACAGTTTTGTGGTTTCTTAAAAAATAAATGTACACCCACCATGTGATCTAGCCATTCCATTTCTAGGTATTTACGTAAGTGAAATGAAAGAAATATGTTTATGCAAGAACTTGTGCATGAATGTTTACGGCAGTTTTAACTTTAATAATCCCAAATCAGAAACACACCAACATGTGAAAAGTTAGATTGTGACTCAGCTGTAGTAGACTAGTATACAACAATGAAAAGTATGAACCACCAGTAGAGATGTATCAAAATACTTCTGCTGAGTGAAGGAAGTCAGACCAAAAAAAGATATATGTATTCCATTTATGTAAAATTCTAGAAAATACAAGTTAATCTACAGTGATAGCAACAGATTAGGAGTTGGGGGCGAGGGGCTGGCATAGGACAGGGGGTAATGAGAAACTTTGGAAGGGATGTATGTGTTCATCATCTTGATTGTGTTATTGGTTTCAAGTATAAAAACATAAATATATTAAAGGAAATGAGTCAACTATGTCAAAATCTATGAAGGTACACCCTTTAATATGTGCAGTTTGTTAAATATCAATTATATGTCAATTAAAAATACCAAACATATAAAATAAACAATCCCACAAGGTTGCTTCATTTATATATAAAATACAATAAATTCTATAGGACAAATCACCCCATAAAATAAATGTCAAATAAACTAACAAATAAATAGCAAGAAAGAAAAAAGAATTGGAAACTGTCTAATTCATGAAGATATATTTTCAAATTCAAAAGATATATAACTCAAATATTATGTATAGCCTTATTCGAAAGCTTATTGAGACAAATCAACTGTAAAACAATATTCATGAAGGAGTTGGGGGCATTTAAACCCAACTGGATACTAGGTAGCATTAAAGGATTATTGTTTTAAAATTATTAATTAATTTAAGTAAATAATGTTATGATGTAGTGTTAAAATGTGTCCTTATCTTTTAAGAAAAAAATTATGTATCCCCTGTCTGTCTATCTGTCTTTCTCTGTATCTTATCTATCGACTCCTGGCCAACCTCAACTCATCCAAAAGGCACTTGGCTTTGCAGATGCTGTCAATGCTGTGAGGTTTTTTTGCAAGGCAGAGCCTGCACTCTCCTTCCTAGAATGTGCTGTTTTAGGAAAGCTTCGGTACAATGTATCAAGGACTCAGATGCTCTTATGTTGTGTCTACAGGCCTCCTTTAGCCTCAGGGGAAAGCTCTGGGATGGCCCAGGGAGATTCCAGAGCATTCCTGGTCTCTAAAGGTCATGGTAACACAGAATGCAAAGATACTTGATCACATGGATACATTATATGCTTATATCATATATGATCTCTCTCACTTGGGATACTAATAGATAGAAGAGCCTTGGTCAGCTATGACCTCAGTTACGCTCTTGCTTTTATTCTCAGCCCTTCTTCCATGGAAAATACATGGTCATTTTTGGAAGCCCAGGATGGACGCCTTGCCTGTGTCTTTGAGTGTCGTATATCAAGTTGCCACCTTTTGGTGTCCCACAGACATTCACTCCACCTTCTCCAGGCCAGGCACAGTGGCTGGAGATAGAGTTGATTGAATTGCACCCCATGCACCAAAGGAGTACACAGCATAGATGCAAAAGACACATGGCAGCAAGTGACCGTGGCTCTAGATGGCTCTAGATGTCCCAATCTGACAGCTGGGGCAGGGTCCCTGGAGGAGGTGATAACCAGTGCTTGAAAAACATAGAAGACTTGGCTTAGAGGCACAGTTTAGTGGGCATTCTGGGCAGAGAAAGCACAGTGGGGAAAACGGGGAGGTAGGGAGTTCACATTTCAGCACACGTGAGAGATGGGGCTAATGGGATATGGAGAACCCAGGCCATGGAGAGGGGGACTGTCTTGCCATCATGAAGGTATGTGATGTAAATTGTAAATTCCCCTTCTCTGCAGTCAGGCCTCATCCCCTCCTGCCCACAGACCTGGATGCTGGCCATGGCCTCCCAGAGCCAACAGATCTGCACACTGAGCCACAGCTCGCCCCAGGTCTCTCCTGGGCCAAACTTGGAGAGTGCCTTTACTCTCCATCTGAATCGGCTCATGATTAAGGCTGAATGGAAATCTGGCCCCGCAGCTGACTTCCCTTCTTCATGAAGAAAACTAACTCTCCCTTCTGTTGGTATAGTCACTGAAACAACTCATACTTTTAATTAAATATTACATGCATATAAGTTAAATTTTAAAGGCTGCTTCAAATTGTGTAGTGTCTTTCGGTGGAAATTAATGGTGCCTTCCAACTTTGCTCCAATAGCTATGATTCTTTTTTTGCCTGAAACTTTTTCCTTTTTCTTAAGTAGCCCTTTCTCAAACTGCAACTGTCTTTTCATCCTTTATTTTTTTTTCCTTTTTCCCCTGACACAAGAACAAAACTTTGAAAACTGACAGAGGCACTGAATCAAAACTTTTTACTATCTTGAGTCCCATAATAACACCCCGTCTTGTAATGAAAAGTGCATACATTAAAAAGAAAAATACATCTGTCAGTTTTCATTGTTAATAATCTGCTGCCAAAGCCACATATGCTCTGTGGATAAAGTGTTGTATCCAGCTGTGTTTTTCACAGTCCTTTACTTGAAAGAGTGTTTGGCTCCAGAAAGAAGAGCTATTATCAAGAAATCAACCAATAACAAGTGCTGGCGGGGCTGCAGGGAAAAAGGAACCCTCCTGCACTGTTGGTGGGAATGTAGACTGGTCCAACCACTGTGGAAATCAGTGTGGAGATTCCTCAGAAAACCACAACTAGAGGTTCCATTTGACCCGGATATTCCTCTGCTGGGTATCTTCCCAGAAGAATTAAAATCATCATATCACAGTGATGTATGCACAAGCATGTTCATAGCAGCACAATTTGTAATAGCTAAGTCTTGGAAACAACCTAAACGCCCAACAACTGATGAATGGCTAAAAAAGATGTGGTTTTTCTACACAATGGAGTACTACACCGCCATAAAAAATGATAAACTAGAGTCATTCATATATAAATGGATGTTCCTGGAGAACATACTATTAAGTGAAATAAATCAGACACTTATTAGTACACATCAAATTGTTTCTCTGATATGAGAAACCATAAGTGTAAATAAGGACAAAGGGGTAGAATAGATATTTTGTTTAAAAAAGAAAAAAGAGAGATAGTATTCAAAAGAGAGAACTAGATAGGGAAAAGGGGGATA